>JANHFJ010003505.1:89738-103712 GCA_032468195.1 Cerberus rynchops
ATGTGTCAGCGCCTCGGGAAGTGGCCCAAGCTCCGTCAGGAACCTTTCGGGATCCATCAGGCGCCTGGGGCGGAACCGCCTCCCTACGGTGAGGGGGTGCGCACTGGAAGTCCAGCCTAAGGAGTGAAGACTAGTTCTAGTCTGCTTTTAGAACTAATTTTAGAACTAATTAGACTAGTTCTAGTCTGCTTTTCCTTCCTGTTGTTTTCCATAAAACTTTGCTGTAAATTAATCAAGAAGTATCTATAGAAGTAGGAAACAATTACAATGTAATTTCTTGTAAAAGTGATTAAATCAACATAAATTTGCATTTTTTGTTTAGCATGATTATTTGCAAAATTCAGAGTTCATTTTAGATTTAAGACATGTCCAAAATGTTGCTATCTAAATTAATTCCCCTGATTTATCAATAAAAAGGAGCATAATATAAATAGAACACATAAATGTAAAACCATTATATCAGTCAACAACAGGGACACATAAAGAGGAACAAATCTGCCATTACTAAATATATAAAATCCAAGAAGTATTTGGCAAATGACTGCCATGTCTTATAAAAAAAGAAAGTTCTATTGAACTAATTAGATTAACAGAAAAAAATCTTCCTCAATTTTGTGTCTTCTAGAGGTGTTTAACTGCACATCACTATAATTATATTTCTTTTGGCCAAAAACCAAATTCCAAGTATGGGAAATTTGGTTCTATAAAATTGGAAGGCAGGGAGTTGTGAAAAGCTTAGGCTTTCAGGTATAGGCCAGAGAGCTATTAATTGGCAGCAAAGATTTAGAGCAGTGTTTTTCAAACTTGGCAATTTTGAGATATATGGATTCAGCTGCAAGAATTCCCCAGATACTATGCTGGCTGGGAAACTCTGAAAGTTGAAATTCACACATTTAAATTTGTAAAATACCAATTTAGAGTTTGCTGATTCTTATTGCTGCTCTCTAGCATTATTATGTAGTTTTATAGACAAGATAAAAATTTTCTAAGCTATTAGAAATCTGTATCAGAACATAAACCTAAATTAATTTTGGAAATATATATTTTAACCGTACATACTTCATAAGAATTTAAATTAGAAGCCAGACATAGACCACACATAATGGATAGCAATAAGAGTATTACTTTGATACTGTGTAATAAAGGGATTTTTTTTTATCAAGTGTAGCATTTCTGTCCACTAAACTTTTAATCTATTAAAATTATTTGTTGGCTGCTCTGAAGTTGGAATTATTGATGTGCTTCCAGAAAATAAGCATAAAATCATAATATAATAACAATTTTAATAAAGAGTAGACAGAACATAGAAAATTGTGTTTAACAGAATTAGGACTTCTAGCACAGTATTGTAAAAACCTTGTATCGACACACCAAATTTTACACAATGAGAAGTGGCTTATGTAACCTTACATAACATATTTGGGGAACTTAATAAAGTTACTACATCTTTTCAATGGAAAGATACAATCACATTCATAGAGAAAGACAAAATAACATTATTGAAAACCAAAGTTAACTTTTGAAACTTTTAAATCAAATGTGTAAATGAGAAAAACTTTGAATGCTTTCCTCTCCTGGTCCATTTTCTGAGCAAAAATTAGTTGGAAATTGAAACAGATGTGCACAAAACATTTGTGAGCATTTAATGAACCTTGTAAAATCCCTGTCAGAGTACTTCCCAGATACTAATAGGGACAGCGAATAGTGGCAAGATCCACTTGTCAACCAAAATACACCTCACCTATTGTCCATACCAAAGTATGAAGATTTTTTTGAAATATAATGTATTCTACTCTAAAAATAAAATTTCGGTCTGTGCCTCTGAATGACTTTTATGTAGGACTAATGAATATATAAGTATTCGTCAATAGCTTAAAAAAAGACATCCAAGCTCTGCTCCCCTTCATGTCTACCTATCTACGTGAATCAGTTTTTTCAGCTTATGTTTAAACAGAAAACAAATTTAGGAATGAGTTTGATGCTGTCCCAGAATTACATATTCAGTTGTTCAGCCCAATTTCAAAACTATTTTAAGTACAAAAATGAAATAATTTCATTCATCACATTAGGTATAAATCCAATACTTTCTCGTACCAAAATAAAGGTTTGTGGTTTTATTTAAAATGTTTTATCTTTATTTCCAAACCTACTATATTATGCAAAACATTCAGACAACAGAAGTGGGGGGGGGGAGAGGAAGAACACTGTGAGTTCACAATGCTAGTATAAATCAGGGATAGAATTAGGGTTCCACAGCGGGAACAGGGAGCGAGCATGTGTGTGTGCTCTCCATTGTGTGACTGATGGGCACGCATACCTGCTGCTCATGCAAATGGAGCTGCATGTGCACTTGCCCGACGCTCACATGGAACCATCCCCTTCCACCACCACCCCACAAAGCCAGAAAGGTTGGTGAAGTCTTGATTTAGATGAAAGAATAGAAGGGGAGCTCAGCAGATTTGCAGATTGGGGGGAATAGTAGCTAACAATTTAGAAGAGAGGCCCAAGATCCAGAAGGGTCTTTAGTTCCTTTTTTCTTTTTAAATTCTAAAACCTAACTTAAAAAAATTAAAAGTTTAAATATTTGGGTTTTTTTTTTTTTAACAATGTGGGTGACTGGGTCCCTTTTTATCAAAATGTGTCTTGTTCTCTCTTGAGGTCAATGCTGAAATAATACTTAGCATTAGTCCTCAGGTCCCTCTTATGGTTAATGTTGAAATGAATGTTGAGAATGTTTCCGTTCTAATTCCTTCTTCCTTTACTATTGTGGTTTAAAGTGTGGTTGTTATTTTATCATCATTGCATACTGTCTTTCCAGCATTCTCAGCTGCCCCACTGCATAACCCACTGCCATTCTGATACCATTCCTTGTACCTTTCCACCTTTTTCCTCATTCCTTTGCTTCTTCAACCTTTATTTTATTTTATTTTTACTTTTCCTCCTCCTTCTGTTCCTCTTTCTCCATTCTAGTGCTTCATATGGCTGATGTCACTGATGCCGCACCACCATTGTCCTTGATAAGTGTCAATTCCTCACCCTCTGCCACTGTTTACCAATTGCTTTCAAGTCTCATTTGAATTACATACAAATTATTCTGTTATGGGTTAGAGAAAGTTTTTAGAAATGTATCTATTTATAGGCATTTATATATCTACACAATTCGAGCAATGATACTGGGTGGCATACAAAAAAAAGGGGGAAATAAGTCAGCAATATTAAAAAAAATACTGTTAAAACTAAATAAACAGTAAGTGGGACAAATAACTGAAGTTAGTATAACACAGAAAAACAGGAAATCAAGGAAGAGAAAGGGGGAAGTTGAAACAGATTTAAATAAAGATGAACTAATTTTGTGGAATGAATAAATGCATTAAAATGAGAGTATAGAATTATGAATAAAAGAAGCAAAATCTATGTCAAGTTTGTCTTCCACTATGTCATTGGTGCCTTCTAGGTTATTGTTTCATATGTATAAAAGTTGGAATCCATAGTTTGGTAAAAGTTGTCTGGTAGATAATAGTGAAATGGAAAAAATAAGTTTAGGGAAAAGTATGCAAGTCTGGATAGGAAGAATATAATACAGAAAAATGAAGGGACCACTGTAATCCGAGAACAAATTGGAATATGTTTCCCAGAAAATAAGACTGGTTTTATTTTCTTTTAGGCTTAAAAATAAGCATTTGCACTTATTTCAGGGGAGGTCTTATTTTTTTTCAGGTGCAGGAGGTAGTGAGCACGGTCACCTCATGGCTCCTGGGCCTCTTAACTGCGGCCCGTGGATCAGCTGATCCAGAGAGGGCTGGGAATTCTATCTCTCTGGCTGCTATGAGATATTTCCAGTGCACTCTTGCTAGCTCCAGCCCTGCCCATGGCGCCAGGCAACCTTGCAGCTGAGGGCCCCGCTGTCCCGCAGCTCATCTTTTGCCTATGGAGCAGGCGGTGTGCACGATTTGCACTCTGTCAGGCCTGGAGTTTGGGTGTTGCTTAGGCTACTGCTATGATGAGGCAGAAAGTCATGTGGCCTGTCAGAATTGGCTCCCCCCCACCTCTATCCCACTGCTGCTGCTTGAGAAAAGGACAGGCAATTGTCCTCAGCAGAGAGGAAACCCTTTCAAACAGTGTTGTCTGCAATTTTTGTTACTGCCCTCCATCATTTCTCTCTCTCTCATTCTCTCTCTCACACACACAGACATTTGATCACTTGAAAGGAACAGGCTGGGCTTTCCTTCTATCATAATCATGCACTTGCCACAATTTTCCACAATTGCCTGTCCTTTTCTCAAGCAGCAACAGCGGAGTAGGGGGGAGGCGGGGGCGGCAATTCCAATGGACCACATGGCTTTCTGCCTCAATGTAGCAGCAGCCTAAGCAGCACCTGAGCTCCAGGCTTGGTGGAGTGCACACGTGCACCGAAGCAGTAATAAAATTGGTTGGATTCCACCATTGGGTTATTGTCTTAAAATATTGGCGCATAAGAATTCAAAAGGTTTTGAGTGATCTCTTTCCCACAGGGAGCTCCTTTTTTTCTTGCCACTAATCTCAGTGAGAAATGTTTCCTCAGATATATTTCCTAAAGAGCTAGTAATCTCAGTAATTTCAGTTTTCAGTTCTATACCCAGATTTTTTGGGGGGTGAGGGGGGACAATAAAGTATTATAACTTTGGAAGAAGAACAGAGCCCAGCCTAAAAAAGATTTATAATTTTTCCCTAAAAATCTGGTTTGTTTTTAAAGCATCCCTTATTGCTTAAACATGGAATCCATTTCCATAATTTCACCTCACCTAGAAAGCTAATGTGGATCTGGGGATTATCTAACACAGTTTGGTCTGGTCTGTAGGACACTACAGTTTGAAGCATGGCTGGGTGTCCTGCCTGGAGAAATTAATTCCTGCTAACTGGGTGAGGAACGCAAAGTACACCAACACAACTCTGCTTTGCCATCTCCCTTAAGAATTCAACAGATGAAAATGTGTACATTTGTTCTTCTTGGACCAAGCCATGGAAATTCTGAATTGATGTCCACACATCTTAAAATTTCTGTGGCTGAGAAACACTCCCTGAATTTTTAAGTCTGGGGTTTCTCCTTACAGGTATTGAACTGAATAATGAAGGTACATGTTTGTGCAATGCCTTCAAGTATGATGCACAATTTAGTAACTTTTGAAAAAAGTTAGATGACTCCACAAAAAGCAAAGCCAACAACTGTGGCAAAGAATAAAGAGCTGGCAAGTAGACCAGTTGTTCAAATCTGTCTAGACAAAGAAGAGGAATGAAATAATCCACAAGTGCTCCATTTTGCAAAGGGGATTGTAAAACAGCAGTTGCCAGTGGGTTTTGAGCAGTGGGAGAAAACATAGTCATTGCGTTTGAAAATATATTCACATGTACATCCTTTCCTAATACTTTTGATAATTGCTTGTCAACTACTTTTCAGCTATTAAAAATCTTTGAATTAATGTATGAAACCACTGAGTGACTTTACCTTCAATGCTTAACAAAAGAAAGTTTTAACTACAAGCATAAGAACTTAAAAGAAATTGAAATAAGCTGCAAAAGATTAAAACTTTGGTTTTAAAAAGCTACAAAGGGACTAAAAGTCCATATAAATTTGAAGTAATATTTTGGAATTAATTATAAAGAATTCTTCCCATGGGAAAACATTTTGTTTTGCTTTCTTTAAAATAAATTTTAAAAAAGATAAAGGTTCATTCTCCAGCTTGTGGATTGGTTTCTAAACGTTTCATTACTGGGCTAGATAATATCTTCAGTGGAGTTTAGGGGATGTCAGTGTTCTTCTGTTTATAAGGGCTTCAGGTGTGGGCGTATCAAGTGAGGGTATTGTGATGGGTCAGGTGTGAGTGATCAGTGAGAGTCTTCTGATGGGTAGGTCATTGAGAGGTGAAGTGCTGGTTGGGGGATTTGCATGGTTGGCTGAGGATAGATGCTGTCTCTGGTTGGCTGTGCAGTTGATATGAATTCTGAGGGGTTCATAGGCTGGTTGTAGGTTAATGTTGATAGAATTGCTTGTGGAGTGCCAGGCTTCAATGAGTTCACAAGTGTGGTGGGTGGTAGTGTGGCCAATGATTTTTGTGGAACAAAAAAAATTATACATAAAAAATGAGGTATGTGAAGAAATCATTTATTGTAAATTATGAGCAGATGAAATGTATTGTGATGAAGCCTGGAAGTGACTTCTATTTTTTTCCCTCTTACTTTTCTTCTTTTCTATCTATTCTTTATCTCTTTGTTTCCGTTTTGCAGCTTTTGCTCTTGCTTTCTATTTTTTAATCTTCTAGTTTGTATTAGCTTTTATATTGTAATTATATTTAATAAAATTACTTTAAAACATGGCATAAATGTTTTATAATATAATTATAAACTATAATAAAATATAGTTTCTATATTTGTCTTTTAGAGATGTGACTGGAACCTGATTGAGTTCCCCTGGATTCTGAGCTCACTAATAGGGATTATTTCTACCCCATATGAGTCCTGAAAAAATATCCAGAATGGGGACAGCTCTACCAAGAATGACCTTTCTTAACCACTGAGTGCAGACAAAACAGATAACTTTTTTAAAATCCACATCCAAAGCCTTATTACTACTCAGTAATATTCAGTGCATCATCCTCACCTCTGACTACAATTGCATTAGCTTTGCACATTTCACCCACTCCAACCTGATCCATTTATTTTTGTTTCCAAAATGTCTGTAAGACTCAGCAGGCTCTGAATTGAAATGGACACTTCCATTCATACTGGTAAAAGCAGTTAACTTGAACTGCATTTAGGGAAAGAAAGGTAGTACACTCCATAAATTACACAACCCATATTGAAACCTAGTACTAGTAATTGCCTTATTGCTCTGCCCAAAGAAACATTTATTTAAAGACCTTGATTCACCACTGCCAATTCTTTCATAGATGTAATTCCATAATTCCTATTCAGGTTAGTTTCCCTTATGCTATCCTGCATGAAAGAAAGCAAGAACCTAATACCATGAAATTGCTGTCAGCAATTTTGCACAGGAGGTAGCAATTGGCTAATAATTTCTTCAAATTAGCCTGTGTAAATATATAAAATTTATATGCAGCTGGGCAGCAGGTGTCAATACAAAGGGTGAGATATTTCCTTTTAATAAAGTCTTGTCCTGTATTTAAACCATGGCATAGGTTGACAATGTTGATATTATTACTTTATGAACTAATCTTGGTTTGAAAGACATATACTGACCAACCCCAATCTAAACTTATCATCAGAAAAAGGCTGTTTACTCTGCCCAGAGAAAATAGTTAACAATCAGCATTGAAATATTTTATTGATATTGTTCAAATATTCATTTAATAAGACCATTAGTGTTTTGCAGATTCCTTAATAATCCTACATAAAGAAATATACTATGTCAGGGTTAATATTACACTAAATCTTAATGTGGCTTTTTTAGTTTTAGTGTAGCATATGAAATAACCTTTATCACCATGATTTGTAAATTTATGGCTTAATGTATTTTATGAACCCATGCAATTAAGGCTTTTTAATGAACCATGATTTAGCATATGTGAACCAAGGCAAATTCAAGTTACAATAGAAATAGCTCATGATCACATCATTAAGTTCAAGTGAGATCTTAGTCATATAGTCAACATCCTGAAAAAAGAGAATAGGAATGGAATGATCTTTTACACAAAAAATTCTAAATAAAATTCAAATGATCTAATTACATGAATTTGATCTTGTGTTTAATAACTTGTAGAGAGATTACAGAGAGATGGCAAAAGAGCACCCTAACTTCAGTTTAGATGTGGTTAGAAAGGCTTTTACTGACAGCAAATTCTCATATTTTTTATAAGAATCACTGATCAGAGAAAACTATTTGCATAGTACAAAGTGAAATTGACTAAAGAAATCCAGTAAGAAAATTTCAATTTCTTTGCAGATAAGATAGTAAATAAGCCTATTATTGTTGTTATTATTATTATTATTATTGTTGTTGTTGTTATATAAAATATTACTTTTAAATACATATATTCTAACAGGGTATTCTATTATAAGCAACACAAAATCAAAGTAAGAATCAGTCACTCCCAGATTAGGGAGAAATAAATTGTTAACATAGATCATGTACCTTCTAAGGTGATCAACTGTGCAACAAAGTATACATTTAAGCAGACTTAGAGAATAAACTATTAAGTCTGTTTAGGCCTACTCATATACATAGATTAATTGATTAGTCACCCAAGGGGAACTATGGAGTTACTTTGATAAGACACATGCTTAATATGTATGGAAATGTGAACTAAAATAACATTTGTAAAAAAAATTTCCTATAATGTTTGTGATATGTTCATGACAATAATTTCTTAGGTGATTAGATCAAACCACTCACAGACATACACGTTACTTTACTTTTCATATGTATTTCTTCCTTATCTCACCTAAGCTTCATAGAACCTTAACAGTTCAGCAGCAAAGTTCTATTGCAATACTAGTGCTTGGACAGAATTTGAGCAACCTTAGTAAACCAAAAGGTTCAAACTGGCCTTGATGAAGGACATTTTCATTTTATTATCTATCTTGTGGTTTCTATTTTCCTCTGATTAGAGTAGAAAACTTTTATAAATTAACAGACCATTTTTTTCAAATTCATTGGCATTCCTTAATTAAATTTAAGCACTGTGGAGTTATATTTTTGTTGACTTCTAAACAAATTCAGATAATATAATTTTTAGTTTGTGAGCTGGAGTGAAAAATATCTCAGTAGCCAGGTCATTTACACACATTTGCAAATAAGCAACACTGATGTGCCAAATTAACATGAGAAAACTGTCTTTAGTTTATTGTGTCATCAAATCAGGCCTAGATCTGGAGATTTGCAGTTGAATGCATCGTTTCAACTTGTACTAAATAACACTCTGCAGTTAATGCAACATTTTTTTTAATTGTTGCATTAATATTCCCACCACATATCAATCATTTTTTTTTTGTTTTTCTGTTAGTATTTTGCTTGTGTACCACATGTTCACTAACATTGCATCAAGAAATTGAGTAATTTTTTATTCTATCACTAATATATTGGTTCCTGGTAGATATGTCCAAATCTGTAATTCAGGGGTACATATCTTCTTTTTTGTATTCTCTCCAGTTTTCTCAGTTGTTTGTAACCATTGGGAAAGCATTAATTATTGTAGGTATCTGCTGCATCAAAATGTTCTTATTCTTCATGATCATATCTATCTTTGTCACTACTTTCCTCCCTAGAATCAATCTTCTCTTTACTTCTCCAGAACATATTATATATTCTTGAGCCCAAGAAAATAAACAATAGCTGAATGAGACTAAGATACATCTTACTCCAGCTTTTTTTTTCAAGAGTACAAACTAAATAAATGGGAGAGAGGTATACTGCTCACCTTCTTAAGGTTGCTATCAGAAGCATGCTACCACCAATCGACAAGAATGATGGTTGGGTTGATGAGACAAGAATAATTCACATGCCAGAGAAGTCATTTCATAGTGAGATTATTTTGTTTTTGTTTTTTCTCATAAAAAGTCCTCTTCCTTAGGATGCAACATTCTCTCCTCTTTTTTCAATTTCTTGTCTCTTTTTACAGCTATGTGGAAATTCTGAATTTACCAAATTTATTCCTTACAATCATATACTTTGACTATATTCCTCTTGGACAAATCTTGTTAACTCATTTAATTTTTTAAACTTAACCTTTATATTTGGCATCCATAATTTATCATCTGTTCCACAGATTGTTATTGGTAGGATCCTAGCTAACTGAATTACATTTCTCCTGCTTTTTATTATATACAAGGGATTTAATGCCTGAATTTTTCACCTGGAAATGTCTAAGTAAATAATATACAAATTAATTTGTATGTTGTGAATTCAGTACCAGGTTTGTTTCTCCAGTTTTAGCATTCCATTCATCTGCAAATAGTACTATTTTTTTTCCAAATATGATTGTGGAGTTCCTACTCATGAAATAATTTATTACACATCCATAGAGATTATTAAGTTCAAAATTTGATAATACACCCCACTTAATAGCATTCTCTTACAGTGCAAAGTATTCTATGGATTAGTCTCACAGCAGGATAATTTACTTCACACGAAAGATTTAGTGTTAGAGCTGGATCACTTCTGATTTTGGTGTGGGGATAATTCATACTCACATGAAAGAACGTTCAAGAAACAGATTTCAGTAATAGAAGAAGAAAAAATATTTCGGAGAGAATTTAACAAAAAGGATGAAAAACCCAAAATAATAAAATCCTGAGATGTCACAATGAATTGCCATGAAAAGACTGATAGTAGATGTAAGACCAAAGATGCCCAATAAATTGTTTTTGTAATATGCTTCCTGCCTGACCCAATTAGGAAGGACTGATTGTTTCTCATAGGTATCCTGAGAGACCTACTCCATGTTGTGGATTACTATTAGCTTTATTTTTCTGTTTTGAACCTTGCCAGAAAGACCAGTCCTACCTATAGCATCAACAGGCATTACTGTGAAGATCATTAGAAATGTGGCAGCTACCAGAATAGAAATTCCCCTTGAAAGTTTATCTTAAAGTCATTTCCAATTAAAACAATGAGATAATGTCCAAAACCAATGGGCAAAAGACAAAGAACAAAATCATTAAAACTATTCCACAAATGTCTAGGTTTTAGGTTTCATGAGAGTTTGCATGACTCCAAATTGTCATTTCAAAAATGTGTCTCCCAAACAGTCAATAACAATATTAGCCCTATAGTACTGTAGAGCGACCAGGAAATTGATTCCACAAAACGACTACAAGTATACTTTATTGTGACAGGCTATTAGTAACAGAATCTTGCCAGTCTGATTGTGTTTCTCTTCCTTTCCTTCTTAAACCTCACAAAGTCATGGAAAACATATCTGAATCTCTTTCCATTTCTTTCCTACATGCACACACATGCTCTCTCTCTCTCACACACACACGCACGCACGCACGCACACTCACTCACTCACTCTTTCACACTGATATATAAACCAGAAGTATGCATATGAATTTTCTGGAGAAAATTCTGGATGCCTTTTCTGCAGTTATTTCTACAACTCCATACATAATTTATAAAGAAAAAGAAAATGAAAAACAAAACCTATTTAAAAATTCCAGATTTCAGTAAAGAACAAGGTGTGTGTGTGGGGGGGGGGGGGAATTAAAGTGAGCAAAACCAAGATAAAGTCAGACTCAATAATTATGTTGAAATGTGTCAATTATGTCTAAAGTTAGGTGTGAACCCTTCCATCTGCAGTATGTAGATTATAGGATGAATCTTCTCAGCATCCAAAGAAGTCTGGTCTTTCATTTCTAAGTTGTAGTGTGTTGCCTTCAATATGGTGCTGAAATTTTTGCAAATGACTTCACTGAACTTCAGCTGATTCTGACAAATGAAAATTGTAATGGCCAACAAGATTTTTTTCTTTTTAATTATATTGTGAATTTAGCCAATTCAGGTTCTTTTGTTTCTTTAGTTTTAGCATTCCATTCAAACTATATTGAATATTGGTTAGAAATGCTGCACATTTTGTTGACAAGTAAAAACTTTCTTCTCTGATACAGTATTGCCATCTAGTGATAGTCCGAAGTTGGTATTCTCATGGTTGCATTTTGTTGCTGTGATTCAGAACCAAATGTCTGATGGCATCTTAAAAATTTTTCATAAAGGGACCAGCTTTTGGAATCCAATACCAGTTTCAATCAGATAGAATTAAATCAATATAAAGTTGTATACTGCTCAACTCTCACCAACCAAATTCCATAAAAGAATATTTTAAAATGACAACGATAACAAAACCAGACAGAAGCACAACAGAAACAAGCACACAAATCTAAAAATTGCCCCTTAATGTTTTTCTTATTTCCAGCATTGATCCATTGTACTGTTATACATTTTAGATAATTTGTCTGGGATCATATACCAATGCTACATCATTTTAGAAAAATTATCTCTTTAATTATAACTCAATGAACATTTCAATCCTTTTACTCATCCTTTCTCCCACTGCTCCATCTGTATACAGCAGTATAACCAAAATTATTAGACTATTTTATCATCCAATGTTTCACATTCTCTTTTTCTGTTTCAAATCTTAGCAAAAGTTTATAGTCATCTGCACATTAGGCAATTTCAAATTCCCTCTTATATGTTAAATTCCAGTTACTCCCCCCCATATTAAATCTTTCTCTCAATTGCACATATAAAAACCATACCACTCTGCAGTTAAATGTTTTCTTAACTTTAAGTTTTCCATATTCCATAATTAGCAAATCTTCATGTGGAAACCATTTTTCTTTGCCTTTATTTCTTTTCTATAAAATGTTTCTTGTGCTCAAACCAATTGAGATATTTTGGAGCACAGCAGGATTTATTCTCAATATGATACTTTTCACATAATGATTTTTAAAGTCTATGTAAACCTTATTGCAGTGCTAAAAGCTATGCCAACTAAACTTCAGGTTATTTTCTTCGAATTCTAATATTTTATTTCTCAGCAATACCACTGGCAACATCTTCTTGATATTGGTTGACCTACAAAGGGCAATGGGCTTGCTTTAGATTATTACTTGGAGGGGAGATAGGTAATTGAAAAAAACAAGGGGATAACATATTTGGGAAATTAAAAACAAAAAACTTCATGGAAGAAAGGCAAAACTTACTTTATAGCCAAGATAACTACATGGATATATCTATGATATCAGCAGATGTTAAGCCCAACTCAAGGGGGAATTTCAATAGTGACTTTTACATGTTATATGCCTTCTTATCAGAAATATAATAGAATTTGGGGAATATATACATGTTCCTAATTATAATTTTAAAAGGCTGTTTAAAAGCAGTAAAATGTATTCAGCATCCGATCTCCCTAAATGCCCAGTTTATCCTTGCAGCCTTGAATGCTATTGTGTGTTTTTCATTTTAAAAAGAGATTTTTCCAAAGCTATTAATCAGCTGTATCTAGTATTTTAATATTGGGATTTATTAAAAAGATAGCTATTTTTGGATGAGGGGTGTCACTTGGCTTCTGTGAAACATACCAGAGGTCATGACCCCAAATTAGGAAAACTAAAAAACAAAACAGGTAGTGCTCAGGCAAAAATAATATTACATTTAATTCAAATGAAATGTAATTAATGTAGCATTAAATTGCATTAATTACAAGTAATTAATAATGTGATTTCATATTTTCCCCTTCTCCCATCTCATATTACACTTTGGGGGAATGGGCCTGGGTCTGCAGGGGGAATCAAAGATTTATCTAATTCCTTCCCCTCTCCCCAATGTCCAGATGTCTCAGTTTAATTCAGAAAGAAATCAAGATTACTAAAAGTAGTAAATGCTCTACTTTTCTGTCTCTTCAGCTCTTCGGCTTGTTCGCCCTTCGTCCTCCGCCCCCTGGTCTCTGGCTTCTCGCCTGTGTTAACATGGCGATGAGCTGGGTGGAGGCAGGCGAAGTGGACTGGGGGGGGCGACGGCCTAGCTATCGGCCATGTCTGGGACCCCTTCCTTCGCCCCTTTCTTGGCTCCCCCATTGGCCCCCCCATCGGCAAGATCCATCTTGGCTGTATGGCAGGATGACGAGCGGAACAGAAGTAGGCGGAGTGAATGGGGGGGCAGCGGCCTGGCTATCGGCCGTGTTTTGGACCCCCTCCTTGGCCCCTCTCTTGGCCCCCCCCATCAGCAAGCTCGGCTGCGTGGCATGGCGGTGAGCAGGGCGGCAGGCGGAGTGAACTGGGGGGGCAACGGCCCGTCTATCGGCCGTGTTTTAGACCACCTTGGCCCCCGCAATGGTGGGGACTGCCGGACTTTTGGGGACTTCATTTTCAACCAGGCTTTCAGCCAGTGTGTCTGTGCGGCCGTCAGTATGGCCGAGTGAAGGTGAATGGAGTGAATTGGGATGGGCAGTGGCCAGACCATCGGCAATGTTTTGGACCCTC
>JANHFJ010003505.1:103812-115443 GCA_032468195.1 Cerberus rynchops
TCTGTCGACTAGAACTGATAGCAACATATTTGATTGTGCTTGTGTTTCAACTGTAGCTTCCTATTGAATCCTAATCATTTAATTATTTTACTGCTTCTAAGTTAGACAGCAAAAGCCTGAATATATGAATTGGAACACCTTCTTTTAATTTGACAATGTTATTAGAAGATACGGAAACATTATACTAAAAGAGTGTTTTTTTTTTAACTTACACTTGATTTTTATGGGTATCCATAATACTGTATCAAGATAGAACTTAGAACAGCGTATATTGTTGTATAGCAATTCTGCGACAGAGAGAATGGATAGTATTGTGGGAAATGAAAATATAACCTATTGATTTATTGGCCTAAGTGAATGGTAGCAGGTCCCAGAGAAGAGACATGAACCAAAGTCTTCAGCTAGGATGATTTCATAATGTAACAGAACTATTCCTAATTGCTGAGCAGCTGCAATTTGTGTAATGTGATTTTGCAAAGTAGATAGTTTCATGAGTATATTTGGAACTAGAAGGATGAAATTGTGAGAAATAAGGAACTGAAAGTAACAGATAGATGAAGGTTTCAGATGTACACGAATGTATGTAGGAACTGATGGTCAGCAAGAAAGAACAAGGAAACAGTTTATGAAATGTTGCCAGAAAGTATCCATCTGTGCGTGGCCATTAGAAAAAGGGTATAAAAGATAGAGCTTGAGATCAGCTCATGGCCATTGGCATATAGTTGTCCTTGGTAGACCTTGCTATGTTACTGGACTTCATTGCAATGGGTTAGTGATGCAAGTGATGTTATGATGTTTGTTCACGTTCCAAATTATTAGTGAAATAAATCTCTGAATCTCAAAGTAAGAATTATTGTTTTGTGTTGCTGTCTTTTGTTTCTTTCATTGGGTTTTTCCATGACAGTATTTACGTTTTCCTTTTTATTTGATATTGTTAAAATATATTTCATCCCTGGATATCAATACTTGGGATTTTTATGGGGGTTAGTGTTATATATGTGGATTACATGATTCTTACAATTGTGAAACAGTTGATGTCATTGGACCATATTTTGATCAGGTGACCATGGGGTGGTTGCAATGGCTGTAAGTATGAAAAATGGTCACATTACTTTTTTCAGTAACGTTCTAACTTTGTGTTCTGACCCAGGCTTAACAGAATCATGAAACAGGCTTTTGGTCCCCCCAAAACCCCCTTTTTATTTCTTTACTGTGAATTCTTCTCATTCACATCCAGAAAAGTCCTGGCAGTAAACCAGGTTTTGTTGCAGAAACAGACCTTTTCAGTCCTTGGATAGTTTCCAATCTGAGTTTCCAGTTGAAATACTTGGAAAGGAGTCTCTGTATGACACGAACTCAGATAAGCAAATCCTCACAATAATGAGCAAACTAATTATCTTCTACAAACACCACTCTCCTTTTGCTCCTATTTATTCCCTATGGGAGGGACAATTCAGCATCCACTTGTGCCTTTACTTCCAATTCGACCTCTGCTCCTTAGTTATTCCCTTCTCCTGATAGCTCTGCACATATGCACACCTGAAACAGGCTCCAGCTTTTCTTCCCCACTGATCTCTGATTCCGAAGGCAGCTGATAACTGTTGGACGGCCCTGGCCCTATCTCTGCCTCTGACGCAGAGCTCCCATCAGAGCCTTCCCCCGACTCCAGGACTGGCCCAGGGAGGGGTTACCCCGAGAAGTCTCCCAGCCAAGGCTTGAGGAATTTGAGCAAGAAAGGGAAGCCCTAACCCAACAACGGGCTCCAGCCGCAGCGGCTGCCCCCCCGGCAGCAAGAGGGAGGATTCCACCCCCCCCACGGCATCGCATTCCAAAGATTCCAGCACTAGAGCTAAAATATGGAGGGGATCCCAAAGCATTGGGATTTTTCCTAGTCCAAGTTGATAACTATATGGCAGAATATGAAAACAATTTTGCTAATGAAGCGGCCAAAGTGAGACAAGTCACCCTGGCCCTTGAAGGGGAGGCAGCAGAGTGGATGACCGGCCTCCACAATGATGATGACCCCCAACTGAGAGATTTCAATCAATTCATGCTAGCCCTCCACAACCGATTTGAAGACCCCCTGGCAGAGCAGAGAGCCAAAAACAGAATAAAAACTATAAGGCAAGGGCGCAGGTCAGTTGCTGAATACACCCAAGAATTTCGCAGCCTGGCACGGCACATGCATGATTGGTCCCAAGCAACCCTAATAGAGTTCTATAGGGACGGACTTAATGATGACATCTATGAGAAGTGCTTAGACCGAGGGGCCCCTCGTGACCTGCTGCGTTGGTATGCTCTAGCCGGGAAAGTCGAACTTGACCACGTACAAAACCGCAGATGGAATCAAATTATGAACTGACAAAACACACTGACATAATTTCCTACATTTCAAGAGAAACCCAGATAAAAAATATTTTTATCAATATGACTTTATTTTAATTTTGTGTAATGTTTTAAATGACTTTGTTAAAAAAAAAAACACACACAAAAATATTTATAACCTAACTGCAAACAGTAGAACTAGAGGGCATCTGAGCAAAACAGCAATTTCAAGAATTCTTCAGTT
Source organism: Cerberus rynchops (assembly GCA_032468195.1). Taxonomy (NCBI): domain Eukaryota; kingdom Metazoa; phylum Chordata; class Lepidosauria; order Squamata; family Homalopsidae; genus Cerberus; species Cerberus rynchops. The sequence continues at coordinate 106,382 of JANHFJ010003505.1, forward strand.
TTTAAACAGACGATGATCTTCAAGCTGATTCAAGAATTATGGATTCAAGCTTCCATTAGAGATTACTTTTCTGGAAATAAGATAATGCGTTGTTTATATCAACATACAAATCTTTCACATTTTTCAATTGTTAGCTCTCCCATATAATCATTAGACAGTAAAAAGACAACCTGATAGCTGTTACTCTAATACAGATAATCAAATTACCTGTAACAACTGGAAATAAATATGCACTCAAAATGCTGCCATCTGAATATGTCACTCTCAATAAAACATTTCGAATGTGAAAGCACATAGTTTATAGATATGCACTAAACATCAAGATATTTTCTCACTCATTAATTAACTAAGATCAGAGGAAGAGCTCATTCGAGTAATATATTGCCTTTTCACTGTCCTGCAATGTTTTAATTACAATTTATAAGCCATTTCCAGCAAGCTTTTACTAGGCAAATTATATATTTCAAACAGAAGAAAACAGTGAAGAGAAAAATCTTCAACATGGCCTTCCCTTGCTTGTTTTATATTATGCAAAAATGTCCATATATTCAAGCAGCGGTCCAGTAAAACTATAAAAAGAAAAACTTAAAAACATATTTCAAATTAATTAGGAATTTTCAAGGATGGGTACATTCATGGAATTTCTGTTTAATATTTAGCAGATTCTTGAGTTTTTCAGAAGTGCAAAAGAAATTAATCTTTTATATTTAGCCAGGTATTTAATCTTTTCCCAAGTTTCCATGAAGGTTACTACTGCAAAGCTCATTTATTGCAGTTTCTCTACTTCCATGTAGTAAGTTTACACCAATCAGGTGATTAAAACCATGCTTTTTTTCCCTAAATTTTTCATTTGTTAGTCAGTTCCCTATTTTTGTGTATAATTCAGCTGTTTCTAAGTTATCTGAGAGTAAAGACTAGTCTTCACAAGCTCAAAAAGTTCCAAGTCTCTTACTCAGAAATTACTCCATAAGCATATCTCCTAGTTGTCAAGAAGTTTTGTAAAAAAAAGCACAGAAGAATATATGAAGAAATTTGATAGTTCAGAATCATCACCTTATTATCTCTGACATATATTAACTTCTCAACATCCATGACAGCAGGTAGCAGTATCAAAACAGTCTTGGCTGATCTTCAAAAAAGCTAAACTGGATCTGACTTATAGGAAATCCCTGGGCAAAAGACTAGCCCAAAAATCTAAAAAACCAAATCCCATAACATACATTATTCCCATACCAGAAGATGGTAATGGTAAATTACCATCGTAAATTGTTGCCAAAAATACTCCCACATGGATACAAACTTGATTTGAGGAAGACTCATTCGGGTATTCTATCTCTACGGCAACAATAAAAAAATATTTCAAGATCTCTACAAGGAAAGTAAATTTTATAGCTTGCATTAGCACTGCATATAAGAATCCTTGTTTTGTTATATTATATTATATTATATTATATTATATTATATTATATTATATTATATTATATTATATTATATTATATATAATTGTTATTATATAATTTTAAATTATGTGACTTGACTTATGGTAAATCTTTGAAATATTTCTAGCAACATACAAACTAATAGGCTAACTTTACTAAAGCTGCTGATTCACCCTTACTGTCCTTTTTTGTTGTTGTCTTCACAACAGTTTGCACAATAAATATTTCTTTCTGATAATCTGAAGACTTTTAATGTCTCACTGACTTAAAACAGAATATTAAAACTGCTCAGAGCTATGAAAACCTGCTGCCCAAAGACAAAACTATTGGGGGGGGGGGTTTGAAATAAGCATGTAATCTATTTTATAAATATTATATTACAGACTGTGATTTAAGAGGCTAGAAATCAAATAAACAAAATAAAATCAAGAATTCATGGACAATTTTGTATTATAATCTTATTAAATCTTGTGTCTTAGATTCAGATGGGTTTTTTTAACTGAACACAAGGGAAACAAAAATACTGAGAATCCAGTTTTTATGCAAGAAATTTAAACTACAATTTTGGGGGCTGAAGAAATTTAAGATGGCTGAGGAAAATTAAGATCTTTAAGATGTTAAGAACTTGAGGGAAAACTACTAGATAACATAAGAAGCAAAGAATAGGAGGAAGATAATTAAGATTAGTAACAATCCCTACATTGCAAGTCAAAAATAAAAAAAGAGTTATGGGTCTGAAAAGATAGCAGTTTACACCTAAGCAGAATATTCAGACTTATCACAGAAAGCCTGAATGGGACTTAAGCTAGTCATGAATTTACATCTCTTGATTTCAATATATCTACTTCAACTAAAACTAAATGTAACAAAACATTTTTTCATACCTTTTCCTTTCAACTGTGTGAAGAGGATGACACATTCTTCATTCAAGAGATTACGTATATTGTATACATTCCCTACAATGAAATAGTTTCCATTACAGAACAAATAATTCAAGTGTTTCAAATGAGATGCATCATTACTTTAGTCAGAACACATTTGGACATTCCTCCTAAGCATTTCAATATTAAATAACAAAACCCTTCTAAATTTAATTTACTATCCAGAATAATCTATTTAATTTTTTTTCATGAACTACTGTAGCTATCATCGTATTCATATATACGACTCCTGGTGTCCTTACTGTTTAATATGCAAATTTTAACAACTAATGGAGTAATGAATTAGAGATTCCTATTTTGCTTAGATTATGGGCAACAGGGGTTAACATCAATACTCAGATTCTTCTATAGATCTTGGTCTACATTTTATCTTGCCTCATTCTACATTGTTTATACAAAAAGATTTTGAGTAAGAATTATTATATTTTCATTTCATATCCTTTTCAACTGTATTCCTCTTCCTATTTTATTGAGCCTTCATTGACTAGGCTGTAAAAAAGGAAGGGAAACTAAAATTGACAGCTGAACCGATAGACTAAGAGAGGATTGGTCCCTTTCAGGTGGCTGGAAGGCTTAAGTAGAAGGCTGAAAATAAGTATAAAATATTTTTGGAAAAAAAAAACACTTAAGTCAGTGAATTCAGAAGAATTCATCTTTAGTCTTACTGTAAAACTTTCAAGCAGCAGGAACACAAACTAGCATTCCTTTTTAAAAAGCATTCATTTTAATATCTTCTCATACAGTATTCCTTTCAATTACCATATTTTTTGGTGTATAAGACACATTATTTTACCCTCAAAAAGTGGGTGAAAATGTCTGTGCATCTTGTACAGTGAATGCTGTATGTGAATGCCCACCTTCTGGCCCCCACACTTTGGCCTCTGCCTCTCGATGATCAGCTGTTCCAGGCTGCAAGGATAGCTGCTGCCCATTGGAATCATTGCTGCTCATCACTGCTGCCATCTATTGCTGCCTCTGCATGCTCCATTTTAAGCCTCTGTGCATTCCATTTTCGCACGCTCCATTTTCAGTCTTCGTGCATCCCATTTTCAGCCCATTGCAGCACGTGGAAACGGATGCACAGAAGTGTTAGAAGGAAAGATCAGGGCTCTTTTTTCAGCCAGGAGATCGCTTATCAAAGAAGAGGGGAAAAAATGAGACGCTGGCACTTTAAATTGAAAAGCTAAGAAGCTGCTGCTTAGGAGGTTTTTAATTGCAGAAGTGAAGTAATATTCAGTAGCTCATTTCTGGGGTCGCTGAACAACCAAACTGGATAAGAGGATTTTATATGGTTCTATATTTTTGAAGTTTTGGAGTTTGTAAAATAGGGGTTTTGTTTTTCTAAAAGGATTTGGGTAATTCCTATTGTGGCTAATGGTTTTCATCCTGTGTCTGGATTTGAGTGCGGGGCTGCTTATTCTGATTCTATGACTGTTTTGTTAGCTGTCAAAACTTGCCATGGAAAGGTTTTGAAATATCCTGTCTTGAATGGGTTTTCTACTGATCTGTTTGCCTGTTTGTGAATAGGGCTGAAAGTCCGTCTGGCTTCCATTTTCAATAGGATCATTATCACTAAGCACTGGTAGCTGTTTTCTTGGTACAAAATTTCTTTTAGGTGGCTGGAATGAGCCTCAGGCAGGTTTCTTCAGCAGCTTGATTTTTCTGGGAACCTTTTCTTATGACTAATATTTTGGGGAAATGAAGGGGGGGGTATTGATTCCTTCCCTCTTAAGACTTTTTAAGGAGGCTTAAAATGGGGTGCAGGGAGTGTTAAAATGGGATACATGGAGGAAAATTGCTGGGAGGCAGAGGCAGATTTTTTTTTCTTGTTTTCCTCTTCTAAAATTAATGTGCGTTTTATAAACCGGAGTGTCTTATATACCAAAAAATACAGTATATCTCCCCAGAACAAAGGAAAAAAACAATGACATTCATACTTCTATAATGGGTATTTTTAAAAGCTTTTAAAAGTTAATAAGACAGTGCAATGGTTTGGGTTCGGTTCCAAGATGCTTCCAAGAAAGCTTTGTGTAGACACATACTGTAACATCTCTCTTCTTCCTAGTATTTTCTCACAAGTGCAGAATCCAATTTTTGTACTGACAAATACCATTCCACATCATCAAATACAGCCACTGGCTGGTCCAACAGGATGATTTTCATTTCCGTGCTGTGTCCTATCATCTTTGATCTTCTGTACTGGCATTTGTCATGGATGTTAAAGGCATAGACAGTGCAGAGAACAGTGTGGTGTGCTCCTGGTAGAATACGGCCGTACCACTATGGACATTTTCCCTATTTTCTGCTATTGCTGCAATGTCCATCTGCTGCCAAACTATATCATCACTGACAGGGTCAAGAAAGCAAACACCTAATGACCAATCAGCATGCACATATCCTTGGGATGTAAAGGGTGCTTAGCACTTTGGGGGGGTTGGCCACCACTCAGCAGCATATAGATCTACTGAACAGACCATCATTTTATACTTTTGCTGAATTTGCATATACCTATAGTAGAGCAATCCAATGATTTCTACAACAGTTATGCAACATTCACCCTTGTGCACACTGCTTCATTAATGCCACTATATTTTGCAAATGGGATCCTAAGTAACAGAAGTTTTTTTTCATCACTACTGTCTTGATGGTGGAGGTGTTCAGGCTAGTTTCTAGGTACTCAGTCTTCAGTTGCAAATCCAATTGACTAATAAAGTAATTCCATTATCTAGACTGCAGATCTTCCTTAATGCCAGCTGTGAGCAGACATTATCAGTGTAGAGCAAAACCCAGGGGTTTCTACGATACAATTTTGTGTGATGGCATCCATGACAAGGATGAACAGCAATTCTCATTCACATAGAAAATATTTTACAACTCTTTAAAACAGTTGTGTCTTTTCTCAGCTACAAACTATATATACTGTAAAACCCTGGTCCATCCTAAATTGTTAGTGAAATTGGTCTTGAAGCACGATCAGATTATAAACTTGTGCCAAATTTTTGTTCTGAGTTTAGAACAAATTAATCTCAATTGTAATATTCTGAAGTTGGTTGTGTTCTAACAGAACAGTACTCTAAGCAACATAGATTATCTGTTAGACTGAAACTCAGAAAGTTTTGAATAGTTTGACCTGAAGAATTTGTAATAGAAACAACTGGTGCATTATCCTGCAAAAGATTTACTGATTGAAAGGGATGCAAATGTGAATTGTTTACGTCACATGTGAATCTAAAGCATAGCAGATTCCTAAAAATATTTTTGGTAGATTTCTTGTAAATAAACAGACATATGGCAGATGGAATGAAGTATTTCAGTATCTACTCTAATGTCCTAATGGTCAAAAATAAGAGGAAAAAACAACAACCAAGCTTTGTTTTTTTTCCCCATTGCTTTCTGTAACTGGAACACTCAAAACTTTTTCAAAGAACATCTAAACTTTTCGAAGAACAACTTTTAAGATGTTTTTCTGATAAAACACAGCCATTTCAAAATATTCCAGAAGAGATTCTGGAAGAGAAATGGCACCACATCTAATTCTAATCCGTACCTGTTCCCATGCCTTGTGTGAAAGACAGAAAGTATATACATACCCTCTAGAAAGAAAGCATTCATTTTTCTTTTGGTTCAAGACCAAGAAGAAATAGGAAAAAACAATTAACTACTTATGAAAAGAAGCGATCATTCTTAATCACATAAATATGCGTAACACAAGTAATACAGGTAGTCTTTGACTTACAAAATTTGAGTCCAAAATTTCCATTGCTAAGTTAAGCAAGACAGTGAAGTGAATTTTGCTTCATTTTACAATTTTTTCTTGCAATGTTAGTAAATCACAGCAATTGTTAAGTTAGTAACATAGTTGTTAAGTAAATCTGGCTTCCCCGTTGACTTTGCTTGCCAGAAGAGCGCAAATGATCAAATGACCGCAAAAGACTGCAAACATAATGAATACATGCCAGTTTCCAAGTGTCAAATTTTGATCATGCATTGCATGATTAAAACCAGTCATAAATCACCTTATAAGTCACCATAACTCCAAGTGGTTAGGAAATGAATGGTTGTAAGTCAAGGACTATCTGTATGATGCTGCTACTGCTACTAAACACTAAAAATATTTCCTTTATTAACTGTTTGCATTTTTAAAATTTCACTTTATAATAGTAAAAATATCAGTTCAATTACCTGGTGGAATAAAAAAATAATTTACAGCAGTCAAACAATAGCTTCGATCATACAGCATTAGAAGAAGTTTGCCACAACTAATATGAAAAACCTTGAAAAAAAGAGCGATAAACTTAATTTTAATTGCATGATAAATTTTCTTTAATCTTAAAAGTAACCAGAATTTTGAATATTAAGTCAGTCTACATAAAAATAAGACCTACAACACTAGCTGCATTTTGGTTGTACTCCAAACCCAAGTTCTATTTGGCAGGTGCAATAATAGGCTCACAGAATCTTATACCTAATAATAATAAGAGACAGTAATGAATATCTATTCTGGTGATTCACATCATTTCACTAATTATTGAAACATTATATACAGGTGTTTTGCATTCTACTCCAGGTGCCTTGGAAACTAGGACTGCTAAACTCTATATATCATTGCATCATAGTCCTAAAGATTTTCATTCATTTTTAGGAAGAATCAAATAGCTATTCCTTAAAATAGAACAAGAACAGCCTACCACCAGAATTCGAAGGATATCTGAATGGATACGTTTAGAAAGAAAATGCATATCTCATGAGTCTGTGAATTCTCCTATAAAATATTCAATAACATTCTTTCTTAACAGCACAACAGGGCCCATGTTTTTCATAATTCCTGATAGGAAGAATAATTGTTTATTTGAGGATTGTTAATTTGTCTCAAGTTTAGATGATCAAATCTGATCCATCTATTAATAGAGAACCAAGATGTTTTCTTCCCATGCAGCCTATTTTGTAAGAAACAAATAATCTAATTGCCTCCCCCTCTTCCACAGTTCACTTGAAGCAAATTCTTAAGATTCTTTATACAAATGTAATCCCTGAGATAGTGGGATTTGGATAGAAATCTACCAGACCTACTGTTATTCATCTATGAAGCTTAAGAGTTCTTTTTTTTTTTACATAAAGCCTTTCCTTTTCTCTTGGAAGCAGAACTAAGACTGATGAAGGAGATGTTCCTTCCACTAGACCCAAATTTAAGCCCTGCTTCTGCCAACTGCCAGAAGTTTGATCCTGACCAACTCAAGATTGACTCAGCCTTCCATTCAGTGGTGGGATTCAGTCAGTTTGCACCAATACCTAATTTTTTTCTTGAGTTCAGCAAACCTGCTATGATAAATCTGTGTTTTCCGGAACACATCTGGTTTTCATTCAACTTCCTTCCAGGCAGGGGAAAAAAAAAACCCTCCCCAAAAGTCCAAGACATGAGCGACAGAAACCAAATGGAGATGTGGTGCTTTTCATCACGTCACTCAGGCAGAAACTATCAAGTTTCCTCCAAAAATAAGACTGGGTCTTTTGAAAAGACCCATTAGGTCTTATTTTCAGCGGGTGTCTTACTTTACAGCAAGTGGTAGGATGGGGCACGGGCTGCGCATAAGGTGGCAGCCCAGAGCCAAAGCACTGGCACAGCGCCACAGGGTTTGGGAGGGTATTGAAGCAAGCAGGTCCTTCCTGCAGCACCCATGCTGGCTGGCCCTTCCTGGCAAGAGCAGGAATGTCACTGCGTTTAAGTTCCCTCTGGCGAGCCTTGGCAGCTGCTGGAGAGAGACGGACCCATTCAGCACCTGGCACCCAGATGTCCTCGCTTTCCCCAAGCATTTCTTTGCTGAGCTGATTTCCAGCTTTGTCGCGCTTCTCTGTCGTGTTTCTCACTATTTATGCACAAATACAAAAACAAAAGTTTGTGGGACTAAAAAAAATTAAATCAATCAATTCCAACTTCTCATGAAAAAAAAGATATCACAAAGTTGGAATTGATTGAACTTTTCTTTTTAGCCCTACAAACTTTTGTTTCCCTGAACATGATGGCAAGAAACGTGACAGAGCTGGAAATAGGTTAGCAAAAAATGCTTGGGGAAAGCAAGGAGGTGGGGGGGGGGGTGAGGTAAGCTCCATGTTGTGATGCTGCAATGGAGAAATGAGAAATGGAGTGGCCAGCATTAGGGAAGGAGGAGGAACAGGGAGAAGAAAGTGGGAAAACTGTCTCCTCTTTCCCTCATGCCAGCTGCTCTGTTTCCAATTTCTCCATTGCAGCACAGTGCCCAGAATCCACTTTTGACAGTGAGGGGGAGAGGGGGTTGGGAATGGTCAATCTGACTCACCCAGAGTCAGGTTGGCTGGAACAGGAGGATCATCCCGTATCTGCGGCAGAGCTGGATGGGGAGGGGCCATGCCTCCCATGATGGCCAACCTGACACTAAGCGAACCAGTTGTTAAATCATATGAATCACATTGCTGCTTCTATCCTTCAGAGATTGGTAAAATGAAGACCCATATTCTTGGGGGCAATATGCTGACACTGTAAGCCACCAGAAGATGCTGTTAAGGAACTGTACATAAGTCTACATGCTATTGCTAATTACCCTTTGGTAGCTCCATCATTGACCAAAAATACGGTCAACAATATGAGATATGACAAATGTAAATCTTTGTTTACCAACTGTCTCATTTAGTGACTATTTGAAGTTAC
>JANHFJ010003506.1:56913-71736 GCA_032468195.1 Cerberus rynchops
GAAGTCCACTACCAATTCTTTTGTTTTGCTGACATTAAGAAGGAGTTTGTTTTCCAGACACCAGTTCTCTAGGTTCTAGGTTCTGAGCATGAAATGATTCTGAAAATATATTGTCACTGGCTAATGGGTAAAAAATAATTCTCAGTCTGCTAAAAATGAACTAAAAAAAAGTTATAGATGAAGAACAATCCATTTAATCTATGTTGGTATCAACCCTGAAGCTGGCTGGACCATGGCCATTTTCCTGCTCTACTAGGGGTTTTCTTTTCTTCAAAGCTTTGGTGCTGACACAGACTGGATGTGAGGGATAGGGAAGGGGGTGTATAGGGGTGCTATACTCAAAACAACATTCTTTCCTCTGGGAACCAAGGTCATATGTGCAAGTGGTTGGAAGGGTAGAGACATAGACCATCCCACGTTTGGCTTATATGCTGATTGGACCATGTGACTGGCATCTCTGGGGAAGTGACAAACTTTTATTTTAAATGGAGGGGAAAACCAGTGGGAACTTAGATCCGGTTTTCAACAGCATTGTGCCAATATGACATGCTCCAATAAAATGTTCTTTGAGGAGACCTCAAAGTTCTTTGGTTGGGATGGTGTTTTGGAACCTTGACAGTTGGATTGTGCAGTCCATTAGCTAATAATCATTTGAAGCTACCCTACATCCATTATTCTTGTGTTTTAGGCAAAATCTCTCTAAGGAACTGGTGAGCTACTAAATTAAATTGCAATATTTTGAAAGAGGTGGGTTGGACACAGCCAATTCTTGAGAACCATATTCTCAAAGGTGCTATCCTTGTACTCCCATCTCTTAGTTTTTGTTTCATACCTATCTAGCTCAGTTATATCTATCCTAAATGGACTGAAAAAACTCCCATTTGGATATTGCCCAACCCCGTCCCCCCCAAATACACTAACATTAAGTGAGACTACTATGAGGTGAGAAATTCGTTTTTCTACAAAAATTATGATGTATTATTGCATCCAGGTCCTTTTTTCAAACTTTATTACACCAGCTGTAATTGCAGTGATATACCAAGACACATCACCTACTTGAAATATTTTTTGTTTGGAAACCTGGACCTAAATACTCTCAACTGCAGGTGCCTTATTTCCTAATCCTGCTGCATTGAATGAAGGAGTTATGCTAGGAGTCTGACCATAAAAAGCTTAATGGCAGCCCTTGAATGAAAAAAATAAAACACTTTCAACCTTCTGTCTGTAAAAAAATGAGCTTTCAAATTTCCAGTTGAAGAGAGCATAATAGCTGAATAATTAAAACATGGCACTTGCTCAAGTTTCCCCCTATTAATAATCCACTTTAGGTTTTGGAGTAGTTTTACAAACACCAAAAGCTTTATTTTTTTGTAGTTCATCTCAGCAGCAGATGCTGGTATTTCCTACAGAAGAAGGGCATGGATTGAAATGTCCTATTTAATCTTGTATGTAATAGTGATACAATCATGGCATCAGCTTCATATACTACATATGCCTATCTGAAATACCTGGTACATGAAATTCTGCTTTTGATAAATAATTGACCATGGATTTTATGTAATAATTAAATAGTATTGGAAACTACTACTACTACTACTACTACTAATGATGATGATGATGATGATGATTATGATAATACACTGATCAAAAGGCTGAAGGTAAAACTGAATAGTGGAAACACCATTAAAACCATTAATGACTGGGCCATATATGTGATATGATACACAAGCTGAACCGGGCAGTTTAAACTGAAAAAAAAAATGAAAATTCATTACTATTCATTATGTACTACATCCTTTCAATGATATAGATTATACAAGCCCACAGAAACAAAAGCAGAAGTTTACTTCAAGTCAAACAAACTATCAAAGAAGAAAGACATGCACAGGCTGATCATGTCAAAGACAACCAAGAACAAGTGTTGATGCAAGTTAAAAATTAGAACTTATTGAATGTGCAGGAAATGAAACATGAACCTCTAAATAATGTTTAGAAGGCTGACAAGGAAAAGCATTACATGGTCAATTTCTATAAGAGACTGAGAAGAAAGTGGATAAAGATAAAAACTGGCAATGGCTTTCAACTGGAACAATTAAAAAAAACCTTGAAGGCTGAATTTTGGCTGCTGAAGAGTAAGCTAACTAATGTAATTAAGGCCAGAACCGAAGAACCATCAAAATCAAAGAGCAAGTAGAGCAAAGGAGCAGAAGAAATAGTAGGCCGTATATTCAACTCTTGCAAGATAATTACATAGATTGATTATAAACAATGATATAACATAAAATGTCACCAAAATGATTCACTGAAACACCTGTAAGATTATCATGCACCAATAGTGAAAAACTGGAATCATATAATTGGAAAAGTAATTGAAAATGAGAAGGTTGAAATATTGTAGGATATCTGAATTCAGTCTTGACTCATAATACTCAGATCTAACTGTGATTGAAAAGAAGAAACTGTGAATAATTGATGTGGTAATACCAGGGGATAGTATGAGCCACGGTGGCACAATGATTAGAATTCAGTATTGCAAGAAAACTCTGCCCATAGTCTGGAATTTGATTCTGATGAGCTCAAGGTTGACTCAGCCTTCCATCCTTCCAAAGTCAATAAAATAAGGACCCATATTGTTGGGGGCAATACGCTGATGTTATAAACTGTTCAGAAAATGCTATAAAGCACTATGGAATGGTATATACAGTCTAAGTGCTATTGCTAATAGAAAGGAAAACAATGAATTGGAAAAAAAACCCAGAAAATATCAAGATCTGAAAACTAAAATTGAAAGAATATAGGCTAAATTGCCTATGGTGGTCCCATATTGACAGGGTGCCAATATAAAAAAATTCTTGGATGGTACTTAAAAAATAGGCACACTGACAAAATTTCCATCTGTAAATTGCAAATGGCTGTATTGCTTGGATCTGCACATATAATACGCCAATACATTACAACATACTAGGTTCTTGGTAAGAACTTAATGTGCATGAATGCCAACACCAGCTAAGAACTGGCAGCTGTGACTTTGCATATTTGTAAACAGATAATAATAATAATACTAGCAGCACTTTCCCATTTTCTTTCAGCAAAGCCACTGAAGGAGTTTAGAGATCTTATTTTTATTTTATTTCCACACTTCCTCTTTTGCTGCCACAAATGAACAAATCAGAGATTAGCCTAAACAATATAGTCAGTAAAATTTGAAGTTATATTTTCTCATGTAAAATATTTTAGTAGTATTTATGGATTTCAGAAAAGTGAATGTTGCTAAGGTCTGAAGCATTCTTCTGAATAGGAAGAGATTTCATTTTGAACTTAAATTTAACAAGTACTTTTAGTTTTCATTCTAATGTCTATATGTCACAAAAAGCACAAAAAGTTGAGAGGCTGGGTCAACAATAGTTGCAAAATGAAGGAATATTCAAGACTGAACTGAATATGATTAAAGGGTACAATTTGTTCGAAAGGGACTGAAGAAATAAAGGGAGGATATATCTACATCCATAAATAATATTTAGATTAAAAGATATTATAAGGATCTATTGTTGCTCATTCAATCAAGAGAAGATGAAGGTGCTACTTTTCAAAATAAGCAGACCTTCAGTCAAGAGAAAATGAAAATCTACTTTTGAAAATAAGCAGATCTTCAAAAAGACATGGAATTGTAGACATGGAGGACTTCAATTATATCAACATCTATTTGGAAATAAAGTCTGTCATATATGTTCTTTTTGGAAAATTCTGACCCTATTTTGCTGATAATTTCCTTGAAAAAGTAGAGAAGGTATAAAACAATCAACTACCCTTTACCTTATATTAAATAAAATGGAAAACTTAATCAAGGAAGTCAAAGTAGCACTGACACTGAGGGAAAATGAATATTTAATTCAAGAATCCTTTAGGAAAACTAAAGCTGAATGTAGTTAAAGATATATCTTGGACAACAAAAACACAGATTTTAATTCACTTGAGCAATGAAAATTACATACTATATGTAGGAATAGGAAAAGAACCTAAAGTAAGAATCCTTGAACAAGGACACACTATGTTAAACATATATAGCAATATCAAATAATTCCAGTAAAGAACAAAACAACAATGTGGCTACTTTGCTGTTTTCTTTTCATGGTTTGGTGAATACAGACCATGGCAAATTAATCAGTGCCGTGACAGCTCTGTCTTGGTGTCTGGAGGCTGTTGAGGTTTGAATGGGGAGCAATGGGTTAAAACTAAACCATGGCATGAATGATTTTGGGTACAGGGCTCCTTGCTCTTAGGGAATTATCAATTTTGGCCATGGATGGGATTGTATGCTCCAGACAGATATAATCTGAGGATTCTCTTGGATTTATGACTCCTGCTTGAGGAATAGTTGGCAGTTGTGAGGTAGGCTTTTGCACAACTGTGTGTGAGCCAGTTATGCCAATTCTTGCACCAATAGGCCTTCTCACTTTCATCAATGCCCTGGTCACCTCTCATTTGGACTATTGTAATGCGTTTTATATGGGGCTGCCCTTGAAGAAGCTTCAGTTGGCTCAAAATGCAGCAATTTCCTAATTTGTGCATGGGTCACTTCTTTTGCAGGAGCTGCATTGGTTGCCAATTTGCTTCTGGGTGCAGTTCAAGATGCTGGTTATCACCTTTAAACCCTATATGACTTGGGCCAAGTTATTTGAAGGACTACCTCTTCCCCATTACATTTACTTGGCCCACTAGGGCAGGAAAGCAGGATATGTTGTGGGTTTCAGCTATTAAGTAAATACATAAAATGGGTCCAAGAAAAAGGATCTTTTCTGTAATGGCTCATCTTTGTGGAACATCATTCTCCCAAGACTGGTCCTCACCTTGTTATTTTTTCAAAAGGCCTAAAGACATGGTTTTGTTTGCTGGCTTGTAGATCCCAGATTCCTACAGAGTTAATCAGTGGTTCATTTGTGTTTGTTACCACCACAGGGGAGAGTTTGGGGGAGGATTCAAATTGTGACTTTTTTTTATTTTATGCCACCAGGAGTCACTGTATATCAGTTGGACAGCTATAAAAATCTGTTCAATAAACAAAAGTATGCCACACAGAGGAGATGGAAAGAAAGAAAGATGAAATCATTTTTCTTAAAAACATTCAAAAATTATATTCTAAGTGAATTTTTAAGGGCAACAATTAAAAAACCACAAAAGCAAAGATGAATTCCCCTCCAACTCACCCATGTTTATTTTCTCCTCAGGGTAATGTTTCATCTATGCTTGGAAAGCCAAATTTAATAAGGCTGAAAGAACACAAAACCAACTGTCATAGAATCAGCTGTATGAGAATAGGCATAAGAATCCTAAGCTAATACTTAGTTTCAGTTGTTCTTTTTCTCAAATATTAGCTTTTTTAAAAAAAAAAGAACTATAATTATTAGCCATTGAATGAAAAATCCATGTCAATAGATTTAAAATTATCAAGTTCTATATGCATTATGCGCAAATAAGAGTTAGGGAAGACATGTTCCTATTTCAAGAGGCTGTTCGATTTTTAGTTTTTGACATTCTTATATCCCACAAATCATTTGTGACACTTTTGATAAAATATTTAACTTGTTAACTTTAATATTTGTTCATTTTTGTAATGGTTTAATGGTTTTACAGATACACACACATATTATCTTTTTGCTGCAGAAAAAAATCTAAACCAAATAAATATTATCTTGAGGTTGGCTTTTTTCTTTTTTCTTTTTGGTGTCTTCATGTTAGCTTTGACTTCTGGTGACTGCTTGGACTAATCCTTGCAGGTTTTTTGGCAAGATTTCAGAAGTTTGCCGTTTCCTTTTTCTCATGGCTAAGAGAAAGCAACTAGCACAAAGTCACCCAAGTGGCTTTATGTCTTAAGTGAGACTGCAACTCATGGTTTCATGATTTCTAGTCTGCTGCCTTAATCACTACACCAAATTGGCTCTCATCTTAGTTTTAAAGGTTAAATATAAATAAAATAATCACAACTACTCTGTGTGTGTGTGTGTGTGTGTGTGTGTGTGTGTGTGTGTGTGTGTGTGTGAGAGAGAGAGAGAGAGAGAGAGAGAGAGAGAAAGAGGGTCTGTGCTATACAAAAGCAATGTGAATGGTTGAAGCCTTCCCAATCTCATATTTCACTCCTTCTCTTATTATCAGTAGCATTAAAAGCATTAGATTCTTTTAGCTCTTACCCACTGCTTCAATTCATATCCAGGCCAGGCATAGTTGCTTCAATTTATGCACAAACCACATGAAATCAGTTTTTCCACTAATGAAAGCGTTCATTGCACAAACTGCTTGGAATCTCATTGAGAGATAAGTAAAGCTGAAACAAGCAGAGGATTCAGACAGAGCCAAAGTGAGTGGTTCTCTCTCAATCACTCCACCTTTTTTTTTTTGCAAGACTTATTGCAAAAGACAAGTGAGTTTCATTTTTTTTTCCTTCCTCAGCTCTTAATACTTTCCTTTCAAATGGCATTCCATGTTTATAGTCATCATCTCCCTCTGGCTCAAATTTCTTTCATCTTCTGTTTTCTAAAATCCATCAATTGTTTGTACTCTTTAATAGTAAACAAAAAACATTTCCATAAAGGTCTGATCCGTTTGTATGTTTGAATTCCAATTTGTTCAAAAGCATTTTCATCAAAAAGTAACCTTTTTTATAATAATAAAAAATTACTCTTTTTCCATTTTAAACTTTTTACATGTAATCCTTGTTAATTTTTTTGCCAAAAAAATTAAATCTTTGAAACCCGTTTTTTCCTTTTAATCCAGAAAGAATGTTGAGTCAACAAGTGAATTTCTCATAGCCTACTGCTTAGAAAATCTCTTGTTAGCTATAAATTTATTACAACTGAAACTGTTTAAGAAAATGAGGCTTCTGCTAATCTTGTATCCATAAGAGATGCATTAGGGTTGTGAACTTGACTGAAATGCTTCATCTCCCAGCTACTCAATTCGTGAGTTCACCACTAAAACCCCAGTCCCTGTAACAACTGTCCAGAGTGCATGTGGGAGATCTCACTTTCTTTCCTTGTCTAGTGAAAGAAATTAATCGCCTGGTCACTGTTATCCATCACAACAGTATCCCCATTCTTTCAGGAATGTTTAGTCTGCCACAGATCCTCATTTATAAGCAGAATTACCTGGTTTGCTAGCAGACCACCTTTCCTTTGAAGATCCCAGCCACAGTTGCCAGTGAAATGTCAGGAAGCTCAATACTATTCCCTGAGAATAAGATTTACCCCCAAAATAAGCCCTAGCCTGATTTTTAAAGCATGTGTCTAAAGCCCTACCCCAAAATAAGCCCTAGTGAAGATTGTAATCAGTCTAGGGGAGTGGGCATGGCCAAAACTGGAGGTGGCAAGGGATGATGGTGTTAGGCAGTAGCCACAGCCTACTTAGCACAGGTGAGTTGATTATCTGTCCAAGCAGCAGGCAGAAGTAGACGCGGGGGAAAGGCAGGTGATTTGGCTGCACCACATGGGTCACAGGAAAGCTGAGAGTAGGTGGGCAGGAGCAGGTCAGGGGCTGCAGAAAGTTCAACTTCACATGTTGGCACTGGCATCAGATGGAGGCTGAGGCATAGGGAGAAGGCAGGTGATCCTGACGCACAGGCCACAGGCAAGCCAAGAGATGCGAAGATGAGTCTCCCACAGCCAGTTTCCCACTCTGTCCCACCATTTCTCAGCTTCCTGTGTCCCATGCAACATGTCTGGATTGCATGCGTCGCCCCCCGCGCCTCTGCCTCCATCTGCTGCAAATGCCACCATGTGAAGATGATCTTCCCAATCTGCTACACCATCTCTCAGCATGCCAGCTCTGTTGCAGCCACGAGCAAACAGAAAACGTGAACCTCCTATATATGGGGAAAAAAATAAGACATTTCCCCAAAGAAGCCCTAGTGCTTATTTTGGATCCCCAAAAAATATAAGGCTGGGTCTTATTTTCACGGAAACACAGCATAGCAGATACCAGCCATGGGCGCCTACATCAGTATATTTCACCACAGTTTTTAAAATTTAATGAAATTTTAAATTGTAATTGTTTACTTCAATTATAATCACCATGGTCAGCTTTAACTCATGATAATACAGTAAGCCAAGGATCATGTTTTAACATACCAAGAAGTGAAGGAGATCAAATTGCATTCTGCTTATTAATCTTCTATTTACATAAGTGAATAAACAAACTAATATACCAAACAAGGCTTGGTATAATATCCAAGCCCAGGATTATATTTATTATGTCCAAATAAACCAGAACTGTGTTTAAATCAAGGTTTAAAATATCTATCTTATTTGTGTACAGGAACTATACAAAGTTCAACTAACCTCTCCTTGTTTTTTCTTCACTGATAGAGAATAGAAGACAATAGGCTGCATTTACAGACAAAAACCCATGGCTTATCCTGTAAGAACATGATCAGTGTGCAAAAAGGGCAGAGCATATAGAAGGTGCCACTTCTACAGTCTCTCTTCTACAGTCTCACCTCTCCATTTATTAAAAGTTAAACATTCATATGCAGTACATAAGGTTTTATAAACATGTTCTTAATCAACATAAACCTAATCTGCAATTCTTAACATTCTATGGTTTTCCAATCCATTTTCTTTTTAAAAATATACTGTATTTTAGAAGGCTAAATCATCTGTGTGGACCTTGATATAAACGAATAGAGTCCAGCTGCCACAGTATACATCTTCTGAATTTAGTTAACTCCTTTGCACGTGTGTGGAAAAACATCTCTATCAACCATAAGTGGCTCCAGTGCAGAAGCAATGAGAATAATATTTGCAGTAAGAAGTTCATAAGGTCTCAGCTATTATCCCAAAACTTGCCAATGATATATTGCACTCTGCTGACTTCCTTCAGCTATTTAACATCAGGACTTGCTATTTTCATGCTGGTCGCAAATGAAGACAACAGAGAGCTTGAAATAATATGAACTCTGTGAATTCTGTCACAGTGTGAAGGTCTTTCTGTATTACTGCCCACTAGACTAATTTTAAATTTAATTAAAATGTACATAGAACAGCCACTGAAAGAAAATGGCCCATTAGGGCACAACTCAGGCTCTCCAGTAAGTATAAAGGTTAAAATGAATGAATAAATAAATAATAGAGGAAGGGATTTTTTTTCTATACCTCTCTGTGAGTTCATCACTAGGTGTGCTTTTCATAGATAGTTCCTCTTCCAGTCTCTTCCTTTCTGCTTCTAAATGCTTCAATTCATCTTGAGTGCGTTTACATGAGGTGACAAATTGAAGTTCTTTCAGAAGCTCTTCCTTTTCGTTTATCAGCATCAACTTTTCCTTCTCAATTTCCAGTGCCCCAGGCCAAGCTTCACTTTTTAACTTAGAAAGTTCTATTTTTAAGTTTGCCATTCTAAAAGAGACAGACAAATACAAAGAACAGATAAACAAGGACTCCAATAGGACAAAACAAAGGAAAAGCCAAAAGTCTCTTATCTCCTTGCCTCTTCCACTTTCAGGAGCTCACTAATATAGTAGGAACTGTATGTGTGAAGCCTAACAAATGCAGGCTGAAATCACCGCAGAACATTTTATTTAGAATCTGGCATTTTTGCAATGCTAATGCAGATTAGTAATTTGGCTGTCTGTTTAACAGCTCAATTAGGTACACACTTGTGTGTTTCCCAAGGTGCACCACAGGAGGGTGAGCTAACATTGAACCAGAAAGACAGACAAGTGGCTTTTCCTGCAGCACCATCCAAGGTCCTTTCCCTCCACCTCACGAATGGGCGTTGCAACCCGGAAGGTTCGGTGCTGGCAGGATTTTAACTGCTGCATGAAGCGCTGGCTTGTCTCACCACAAAAGTGGCACCTATTTATCTATTTGCATAGAACATGCTTTCGAACTGCTACGTGGGCAGAAGCTGAGGCCAGTGATGGGACCTGACCTCACCATGCAGTGCTAGGACTTGAACCGCTAGAGCAGAGACCATATCCAGTGTCGTTGAGCCACTGAGCCATCATACCTCATAGCAAGTCAATATATAAAAATATTTTAAATAAACATATCATATAACACTCCTAATTCTGATCAAATTTTTCACTGTAGTATAGACAGTTGGTGGAGTTAAAGCCAGAGGATGAGATAGTGTGCAGTTCTTTCACATGAAGTGAATATATCAAATTCATATCATTTATTATTTATTTGATTTTATATCACCTTTACTATTTTTATAAATAAAAATACACAACACAACAATGCTATGAGATGGGTTGGTTGAGACAGTGTGACTGGCCCAAAATCATCCAGTGAGCTTTCATGTCTAAAGTGGGACTAGAACTAGACTAGAACTCCCAGCACCTTAACCACTACCCCAAACTAGATCTATAATCTGATCTAGTCCAAGATTAGGGACAGCAAAAATAAGAACCTTGGTAAATTCCTGAAAGTCAAATGAAGTGCATTATTCACATGATGGCTGATTTTATTATAAAATGATTTACTAATTGATAAGCTTTTTAATTGCAAAACAATGAAAACTTTTAATGAACAAAGGGTTTCATTTTTTTAATTACTACCACATGAAAATAGCAGCTGTCAGCCTTATCTGATATTCATTTTATGGAATGTTCTCCGAAAGGAGATAATGTTTCAAATTCTTTCCAGCATAAAAATACAAAATAAGTTGTTGGCATAGACTAAACCAAAAATCTGATCACTATTCCATTTACATAGTGCCCCCCTCAAATGGTGAAATTTAACAAAAGGTCATGAGTGTACCAGTATCCTTACTCATGGATTATGTATTATACTGCTTCCCATATTACAGGAAATATATGGAGTTCTAATGTAACCATTAAGGCATGTATAATCCATTGATTATCTAATAACTTTTAAAGCCATTTAAGTTGGTGTCTACTATGTAGTAGTGATATCTACAGCTTAGCCTTCTTATTTTGATTTCTTAAGTAGCTAAGCAGCAGTTCTAAAAGCTCTGTACAACTAACATGGAAAGAAATAAAATCATTCTGTCTTACTAAATAAAGGCCCATACTGACGGAATGCATCAGGTTTATTTCATTTTATCAATGGTTCATATTTAGCCAAACCTGGCTACAAATAACCCTGACTACTATTCAGTGACATGCAAGGTGGGATGGTGTCTCAAAGTGTTTTTTTCTTCTTTAAAATGCTTACTTATCAGTAATTGTACTGATTTATCCTCTTTCCAGCTACCAAAGCATGCCTCTAAGCTTCTTATATTGGATGACTTGCCTTTAATATTGTATTTGATCACTGAATTCAGTTTTCAAGTCTTCTTCACTGACACTACTTGTCAATTCCAAATTTTATTTTAATGGCAGATTTCTATGTATATTCAAACCATTTATATGTTTTGAATATGATGTTGAAGGCTTCCTAAAGCCTTTTAGAAACAATATTCTCAATTTATTAATGTGATGAGGAAAAAAGATGGTGAACTGTAAAGTCTCATTTATATTGTATCATTTACATTAGCGTACATGTAGACCTACCACCTTGTGTACTGACTGTTCAAAGTAATGATAGTGCTGAGAACGCAATTTTACAACCAATCTTTGGATTGAAAACTCATGTGACACCCCTGCGGTCACATGATTGATTTTGCAACTGGCAGGCATTTATGACTGTTGTAGCATACTACAATCACATGATTACCATTTGGGGCTTTGCAACTGGTTTGTGACTAGCAGAATCAATAGAGAAGGAGGCAGTAGACAGTCAGTTTGGTATAGTGGTTAAGGTGCTGGCCTAAATCCTAGGGGACTGTAAGCTGACTCAGTGACTCTGGGCCGGTCACTCTCTCTCAGCCCAACCCACCTCATAGGACTGTTGTTGTGTGGAAAATAAAAGGAGGAAAGAGAATTATCCAAGGCTTTGAGTTATTTATAAAAGTGAGTTGGGGAGATTGAGCAAAAATGGATTGACTACGGTGTACAAGTGTGAATCAGGGAGGGCACAGAAGGGTATGGCATGAACACAGAGGTGGCCAGAGCAGAGTGTGTGGGAGGGGATATTTATCCTAGTGATTTGCAGCCTTCCCTGCCAGCTCCCCAATTAACTTTCTCAGAAGGATGGCAGTGAAAGTTGCAAATAGCAATCATTTGTTTATGGAATGCATCAATTGGTTATAAGTGTCAACTGGTAACCAGATGCCCAGATTGTGATCCCATAACTGCAGGGGTGCTGGGATGGCCAAGGACTTCAAGGACCAGGTGTAACCACCTTTGTCCAGTGCTGTCATAACTTCAAAAAGTCATTGAAAGCATGATTGAAGATCTAGGTCTACCTATACAATTATGAGTTCTAGTAATGTTTTTTGTTGCTTTTTAACATTTCAAGTAGCAATTTTTTTCATCATTTGCAATTTCTGTAGGTATCAGTAAAGATTTCCCATGTCATGTGAGAAACAATGGATATTCCTTTTTAGGTTGAAAAGCTCACTTTAATCAGATCCGACATTGCCTTTGAGTAAACTGTGGTATATATTTTATACCTTGGTTCTAGTACTGAATTTGAGATTGCTGTGTTACATTTTATGTTGTTACAATTAAGATTATGTTCTTAAAGCCACTAGTTTATATATCCTAATTTTCCTATTATCACCTAAACATACAGGCAGTTCTGAAATGTAAAGTGTTTGTTTTGCAAGTGAGGAAACTGCTAGTAATAACCTGTTTCCCTGAATTTGCTGTTTAATTTGGTTCACATTCTTTTGCTTACAATTCTTTTGTTAGTGGAAACAAAATAGCTCCGAGTATTCACTAATAGTCCAATATACAAAAATAAATGATCCAATATACACAAATAAATGATCCTGATAAGAATATTAAACTATGTTTTCAATAGATGCATCCAGTAGATGTCACTGCAAGCATTATATTGGCTTCATGGCTTTATAGACTAAGATACAAAATGTATATTCTAACAAAGAAATAAATTCTTTCTTTACCTTCTTTTAGCTTCTTCATACTGAAGACTCAATCTGACCTTTTCAGCTAAATTGGCCATGTTCTTTACACTGACCTGTTGAAAGAATCACCATCTCACAGCATATATCATTAAGAATACATGAAATAATTTGATTTATTTAGTTAAACAAGCTAAATAAATAAAAACACATTTCAAAACACTAATTGCTGTTTTGTCAGCTCAACGGCAAATTCAAATGTTTTATGAAACATTTGAATATGTTTATTACTACTGAATAACCTTAGGAAATATTTTAATAGAAGATGGTACAGTTCTATTAAGTCCAACTTTGAACCTCCATTTAATCCCAAATTGTTGCTTAGCACTTTGAACTCAGAACTTAAGAGATCGATGAAGCTCAAAGGAGGACTTCAATGAGACTGAAATTGTTAAAAAACACATTTAAGTATGGGCTGCTTCTAAGAAAATCCTAGTACAATCATTCCTAGAGCCTTTTATGATTCCACCTTAAGAATAGACCAAAGTTTGAAAAACATTTGTGAATAGCGATTATTCCAGTCACTGAGAAATATTTTAAAATGACTAAACTGGACTTTTAAAAATTGGACTTTGGGCTTTGGTCATTGTTTTTTGGAGAAAAAATAAATAAGCTTCACTTATATTTATATACATCAATATTCTATGAATACATGTCATTTTGGATAAGACCTATTTGACATAATGTGTTAGATGACTTCAAAATGACTTCAGATTAAATTAAAATGTTTTTGGAATATGATACCAATAAGCTCTAACAAAAATTGGAGGGGATGGGGAGATGTGGTTACACTGAATCTCACATTGTTAATCTAAATTCAGGATATCAGGAAGCTAGAGGGAAGAGAAGTTAGAGAAGGGGAGTAGAAGATATCCAATTAAATTCTTGACTTAAAATAAACAGAAGATGACGACGTATTCCATAGTATAGTAAAGATTTAGTTTCTTGTGCATAAGAAAAAAATGCAAGTTTTAAATATGACTGTTGTAGCTACTTTGCCAAATTAAAACCAACTTGGATCATAATTAATATTCTAGAACAAAATTTATATCTGAGAAAACACAAAAAATTGCAAACCAGAAAATTCTATTCCAGTTCTGCTTATTAATGATAATGATATACCGCTAGATACCATTTGTAGATAAACCACATTCCAAATATCCCATCTAGAAAATCTGACACCATCCCCATCACTTGGTAGAATTTCTGCAGCACAAAGAAAGGAGTGCCTTTTGAGAGTGAAACATGAGAGGCATTCTCTAGAATGTTCTTGATATATTGACTAACATTTGACTCAGATCTCTTCAAGAGTGTTACATAGCTATTTTTTTTTCATCCCCACCTTTAAATAATAGGAAAAACATACATCACCAGAAATGTCTGTCTGAGACCCTGCATCCAAAGTTTGCTTGGAGAGAGACTGTTGGGAACGTGCCAGGCTGCAGCCCAAGTCTGATTCCGATTGGGCAACAGTTTGAGCAAGAAGGAATCTTTCTCTCAACTTTGCAAGGCTCTGGGAAACAACAACAAATCATTGCAGCTTTTGTTATTAAAAAGAACAACACACAGCAAGAAATGCATAGGCAAAAGAGAGACAGAATAATATAGAAAGGAATATCCTATAATTGCTCATCAACATTATCATATCTATTTTGAAAGACAACTCAGTGCATGCATTTCTTCTCTGTCTCTCAAACAAGATATTTAAAAAGGCACGGTGAGAAACTTTAGTTAGCTATGTCAATACTATCTTGCAATGGTTTCCAAAGCCTGGAAATGAAAATGGCAATCAGCAAACACTTTACAAGGCCAAAGATCTGCTCATAACTTTGTAATCAATAAAGC
>JANHFJ010003506.1:128455-139663 GCA_032468195.1 Cerberus rynchops
ACATGACCCCCCCAGGCATGCCCACCAAGCCACACCCACAGAACTGGTAGTAAAATAATTTGAATTCCACAACTGCACACCTCCATTCAGTTTGTGCTGCTAGGAAAAAGTACCAACAAGTATGCCACCTCCCCATTTTTTTTACCTCCAAAGGGAGAGAGTGAGCATTAGTAATGTTGAATCTCTTTTATTTCTGAAGACTCTTTCTTTTGCTTATTTACACACAGCTAAAAGTCACTTGCATGATTACTTAGATTGAGCAGTATCTGTGTGGTCTAAAGCCTCCCACAATAACTGGGCTTGTTACAACTGTGCTGTACAACTGAACAACATAAATGTGATGAGACGCTATATGAAAAGCTGTGTGGATTGTAGTGCATTCCATATAACATAGAGCAGGGGTGTCAAACTTGATTTCATTGAGGGCCGCATCAGGGTTGTGTTTGACCTTGGGGGGACAGGGGCTGTGTGGCCAGGAGGGGCATGGCCAGCTCAACGTCACTTGTGTCGGAGGTGCCTGTGGTGCCCCGAGCATTCTGCCAGCGAAACCAGAGTTTAGGAGTTCCCAAGCTCCGTTTTTGGCTGTGATGGACTCCTGCAAACCTCTTCCAGTGAAAATGGAGCTCATCTGTTTTTGCTAGCAGAGGCACCACAGGCCAGTCCTTCGCTATTTCCAGAATGGGCCCGTGGGCCAGATCTAAGCACCCTATGGGCCGGATCTAGCCTCCAGGCCTTGAGTTTGACATCCCTGACACAGAGCAACCAAGTCAATCTGGTGTCTCCAGGATGTGTCAGGCTACAGACTTCCAATCATCAGGGCCTTTCACAGATTGGGAAAATGGAAATCATAGGCTACTGTGTCAGTTTGGACAACATCGACCTACATTAATTATCCAATCACTCTTATCACCAGAGATACAATATCACTATAGAAAAAAAGTAATGGCACAAATAAGTAACACATAATGTTTTTTCTTCCCTAATATAAATAATGTCTCAGTAGAACTGTCTTAAAAGACCCCTGGTGATACAGTGGTTGGAATGCAGTATTGCAGGCTAATTCTACTCACTGACAGAAGTTCGATCCCAACTGGCTCAAGGTTGACTCAACTTTCCATTTTCCTGAGGTTGATAAAATGAAGATCTAGATCATTAGAGGCAGTAGACTGACTCTATACACCATTTAGAGAGTGCTGTAAAGCACCATGAAGTGGTATATAAGCAAAGTGCTATTGGTATTGCTAAAAGAACTGAAAGTAATATCTTAGATACTATGCACCTTGTTACCCCCAATCTTCTAATTTCAGTGGAGGTTAACCCATTTGAATGAACCGAGACAAAGGTACATATAGACCCTCCATGTAATAGTTTGTACCTATACATCAGTGTGCATATACTTTTCCTCAGCACAGCATATAGAAGTATTGTGGCACTGAGAAATCTTGTTGTGTACCAGAACTGTAATTCATTATGCTATCCCTAGCTGCTCTATTGAACTGATACATTTCAGATGCATACTGACTTCTTTGGATGGTTTCTTGCTCACCAAGAGGGAACTGCTATGTTTCTAAATTAAAGAGCTAAATCAAGGCTGATTAGGAAAATTAAAGAGGCCCTGAAAAACAAATCTTCTGTGAACAATAAAATGCTGTTAAACCGCAGAGAGTCAGCTTGTTGATAAAGCGACGCAAAGAAAGAAGTGGAGCCATCTCCATGTGCTTATGTCTATTTCAATTCCATCTGCAATCTGCCACCACATCTATTATCAAGACTTCTCCTCTTAGTAATGTGGACATTTGCAGCTGCAGTGTGTCACCAGAGCAAAATGTGCAACCAGGAAAGTGGCAGGCATCCAGCCTTAAGACTGAATGTGTGCCACATGCTATATACTTTGAATGAGTTCATTGATGTTATACTCAAAGAGGAACCCCAGAGGAGCGTGTAGAATCTGTGGTCCTCTGCCCTCCTTCATGAACATAAGCAACATTCTTCTCTATTCAACCACTCTCCCCACAAGGTTCTTGATTGTTGCATTTAACAGCATATGTAACGACAGAAATTCAATGAAAAGCTAATTAGTCCCAGAACTGCTTCCATTCACATCATGCTTCATTCTGTGGAGATTAGAAAGATTGTACAGGGATGCCTGTTGAAAATCCATCGCATGAGGATAGTTCTTCTGAAGCCAACATAGCCAAATGGATAATACTTCAAATCAAATCAAATCAAATTTTATTCATCACATACATAGTCATACATGGTATGAAATGCAGTGAAATGTGTATGCAACTGCCCCGTGACCATAGGTAGTAGAGCAAGAAGTACTAGTATAGATAGGGTAGGAGAATAAGTTAGGGGGTGATAGAGAGGGGTTGTTATAGTTTATGATTTAGGGTCTGTTTTGCATGTGGGAAGAAGCTTTTCCTTAGTCTCTCTGTGCTGGCTTTCAGGGAGCAGAGGCGTCTTCCTGACCGCATCATGGTGAATAGTCCATTGTTGGGGAGGCTGGGGTCCATCATTATTTTCATGGCTATGATTTGGCATCATTTGTCATATATGGAATGTAGTTCAGGGAGCTTGGTGTGGATGATGCGCTCTGCTATGCACACCACCCTCTGTAGGGCTTGCCTGTCCTTTATGGTGCTGTTTCTGAATCAGGTGGTGATGTTGCCTGTCACGATGCTTTCTACTGTGCAGGCATAGAAGTTCCTGAGCACTTTGGGGGGCAGTCTGAAGTCTCTCAGTTGTCTAAGGTGGGGTAGACACTTCTGGGCTGTTCTCACCACAATGTCAGTGTGTTGGGTCCATTTCAGGTTCTCTGAGATGTAGACACAGTCCACTCTCTCCACTGGGCTCTTGTTGATGACGGGGGTCTGATATGATTTTGACTATTTTGACTATTTATTCAAAGAATGGCAGAAAGAGATATCTAAATTCATTTGGCAAGGTAAAAAAAACATGAGCTATAGTTCCATGTTATACTAAGGAAAGAGGTTTAGCTTTATCAGATTTAAGTGTATTTTGTGGTTTGCCGCTTAGTTTGGTTAAAAGATTAGGAGATGCTGAGAGATAGAAGATATTGGATTTGGAAGGGCATGACTAGAAATTTGGATGGTGTGCTTATTTATGGTATTATACTTTATTGCTAAATAAAGGAAAAGACTGGAAACATAGCCTGAATAAGTTAAATAGTGTATGATAAAGCTAAACATTTTGGATATAATGAACAAATGAAGGAAAGAGTAAAATATGTAACAGGGGGGTAAAATTTAGAATATGTTACAATCTGAAAGACAATTATATAAAATGATGTATATACAGTATTTATCATCAGACAGATTGTAGAAAATGTTTAATGGAACTTGTATATTGGAAAATTTAAATACCAAGATGGAAATTTTCACCACTTTTACTGAACTTGTAAAAACGCTGAACATGGATTAATTTTAAAAAAATTGAAGGTCAAGATACAATTCAGACCAGAGACATTTTTGTTAAGGCTGATGGATAAAAGTTTGGAAAAATTGCATGGTATTTTGTTCTTATATATGACAACAGCAGCAAGACCCTTATATCTCCATTGCTGAAAGGATTTGACAATGCCTTCAATGGAAGAGTGGTTGGTAAAGCTGGATGGGATGGCAGAACTGATGACTTTGCTTAGAAAAAAAAGACATTGGCTAAATTCAATACAATTGGAAACCCATTTTGGACTTTTTGTACCAAAAGGGAAAAATCATGACATATGTATTTGAGTATTAATAATATTTGCAGATTGTAAAAGGTGCTGTGTACATTGTAATTGTAGATCCTGTTGTTTGTGATTTAGTAGAGTTAATCCATTGCTTGCATCAGGAACTGATCAACCTGCCTTGTCACCTGATGTCATGGGCTGAGAGAATGCTAGTGGCCCAAAGTCAAAATATATCTTGTCTTTTGTCTAGGAGCAAAATGAGGTATAAAGGTAATAACTTCTTTCCACGTTTCCCCTCATAACAGTCCTATAACTGGGAAGATGTTAAGAGGGCAAGACCATTTTTGGTGGGGGAGGGGAGAGACTGCGAATTATCACCTGAAACTAATTTAGTTTAGTTTATTTATTTGTATGATTTATATGTATAATTGTTCAGCAGAAAATCTCAGACTACTTTATAAAGAAAAGAGGTGTGGAGCCAGGCAAAACCTGATAAAAATGATGGTTGATAACTTACAGTACGTAAGTATAAAAATAAGTAAAGTATAAAAAAATAAGCAACACATAAAAACTATCTTCATCTGATGGATTAGAAATTTTAACAGCCCAATTTATTGGGGGGGGAGGCTTTTTTTGGGATATTACTTAAGGGATAATGCTTTTATTTAATGAAACTTTTCCAATATCTACTAATAAGACCAGATATTCAGTCTACTCAGATGCTATGAATATTTGATGACAACTTTGAGTCACAGTCATCTGGGCCAAAGCAGTGATGACAACAGGCAGGAATGAAAAAGAAAATTGCCAATGAAATAAGACTGGTACCCCACATTTATTACTTTATATTATAATTTTATATTGTCTTTCTGCTAAGAAGTTGCTACATCTATGTTAAACTAAATGAACACAATTAAGATCACACTGGAAGACTTAATAACAATGCTTAAAAATAGGTATAAGCCACATTTGAAATAATGATCTTAAGAGCTTTAATAAGAGACAAAGTGGGGGCAACTGTAATGGAGAAACAAGCTCATAAATTTCAGGAGGAATATGGAAGAAGTTTATTTTCTTTCTCATGCAGGTCAACAGTTTTTTAGGTATAGTTGTGTCTTCAAAAGAAATTTTCTTGCAGAACCTAAATTGCATTGCATTGCTACTTAAATACTCCCTTGACAAGAGATTATTGCAGATAGATAGTAGTTCACAAACTTTGGATAAGAATTCAGTATATCTTTACTATTTGCATTATTAAAGATTCCTTTTGAAAAGTCAACACAGTGGATTTGGAAAAGAAGGAAAGGGGTAAGAGGAAGGGGAAAGGAGAGGGAAGATTCAGCAACAGGTGTATTATCCTTTTTTCTTTTTCCTGTTAAGACTTATGAATGTTATGTGACAAATTAGATAATGATTAAATCAAGTAAGTCTTTATCAAATTAAAAGTCTCCAGTCCTTCAATTATTTCCTTTTAATTCATTGATAAAATTGTATTAGTCAATTAAAGAACACTATCAGGACAATAGATATTGATAAAAAATACAATAAATAATATTCAAAGTTCCATCTTTATCTTCTTGGATTAGACTATTATGTCCGTTCCAATTAAGAAAATAAACTGGATAATTTTTATTACTAGTAATATTCAATGAATAACTGTAAATAATACTGGATTTAATTAACTTTAAAAAATCAGAAATCAGTCACTCTTAGCACTTTGAATTTTCAGTGAATTTCAGACATATTTAAAATGTGTTCCTTTGAAATCAATACCAACTGATCTTTTCCTATATTTAAAATAATAACAGTTTTGATCATTATTACACCCAATAGGAAGTTCCAATGCAGCACATTTAATAAAAGTACCACCTAATATTACTGCAATATATCAGCACTTAACTCTGTAACTTTAAATGTGTACTTTCATTCTTCACTAAAAATACTGAGGAGTAAAAGTAGTAGTTTTGTTTTGTTGCGAGTTATAATAAATGGCTCCTCTCCTCCCCAAAAATATGGGATGCTGTATATAGAAAAGTCAAAAGGTAGCATAATAGGAAGTACACAGTAAGAAATTGTGATTATATTTAATAACAAATTATGTATAGAATTTAGATAAATGCTAACAACAGAATAGATACAAATGAATACTTTATTTTTCAAAGCATATAAGAACTTTAAAGTCTTTGATGTCATCAGTATGCTGATGATACAGAATTATATTTTTCACCCTGGAGCAGATATAAAGATTCTGTCCCAGTGCCTGGAGATTGTGGGGTCTTCCTGAGTTCCTTGCTTGCCAAGCAGGAAATCAGCTGTGGTTAGGAAGGCTTTGCACAACTCCATCTAATGTGCCAGTTGTACACATTCCTAGATTGAGAAGCCCTTCAAGCAGTCACTCATGTCTTAAGTCAGCCCCTCTCCCCCAAACCTGATTACTGCAACACCTGTTAAATGGGACTACACCTGAAGATCACACAGAAACTTCAATTGGTCCAGAATACACCAGCATGGGAAAGCTACACAGGTTGGTGGTTTGATTCCAGGAGCAATTCCAAATAAAGCCCTATGTGACATAGGCAATGATTACATGAGGGAGTGCCTCCCATCAAATCTGCCTGACTTGATTCTGCAGGGTTGGTGTACTTCAGGTTTCTTCAGTTAAACATGCCATCTATCCAGACTCTAGAAATCTGCCTTGTCTATAGTAGCAATTGCCCTCTGGAACAAGTTGTTTAGAACAGCCACGAGGACCTGGCACTTCACCCAGGCCTTTGGAAAAAGAAAACAAGACTTCATTGTGTGTGCCATATTTTTTGTTTTATCTCTTAATGCCAGTGATTTCAATGTAATTTTTTATTGTTGTGAGCCACCAAGAAACACTCAAGTGGCATACAAATTTTAATACTGCAACACATGGGGGTCAAAAATTAATCATGGATACATATTTCTGAAATAGTTGGTTTTATTAAGACCCCTATTGAACATTGCAAATGACTACATTTCTATTATATGAATGGAAGAATATTTAACTTTCTATTAGAAATGGCTCAGATTTATGCCAAATATTATATGGCAATAGGGTCCTCAATGCAACCTGAACACCCATCATAAAAGCAGTTCTAGTAACAAAAACAACTACTTTTTAAAAGAAGATTTGAGATGGATCTGGTCTTTATTATAGTACCGTCAGACATCAAGAAAGATACTCCTCAATTTATTACCATAATTGGGCCTGGAATTTTCATCATAAATAACTGGAATCATAAATCAAGTTAGGCCTGATTTTCTGATAATTTTATGGTGATTGTTAAGGCATGTTGTTAATGAATCACATGGTCATTAAGTGAATCCAGCTACCTTAATAAACATTTTTTGCTGAAAGTTGGCAAAAAAAAAAGTTGCAAAGTGATCAGTGGCCACGGGATGCTGCAATCTATCATAAATGTGAATCAGTTGCTAAGTACCACAATTACAATTATGTGACCCTGGGGCTGGTTTCACTGTTTGAAGTGCAAATACAGGTCATTAGTCACGTTTTCCAAGGCTATCATAACTTTGAACCATCATTAAACGCATGGCTGTAGGCTGAGGACTAACTATACATTCCAATTACAGGTTCTGTGCCTAATATAATCAATTCAGAAGTGGTTTAGATGCCCTATTCAATACAATAAGGCTTAAAATATACATAAAAATAAAATAAGTAACAGACAATTCATAATTCCAATAAACAAACCCAATTCAAACCAAAGGCACAATCAACTCATGTTTTTTCAAAGAACAGCATCAGTACCTGAAATGTCCCACCTTCAAGTCCCTGCAGGTTACTTTACCTGAGCAAAGGGATTCTAAGGAAGCCTTTTACCTGTATTTTGGATGACATAAATAATTGGAACAAAGCAATTCCAGAGATATATAAATCAGAAGCTATAATAGCCATGGTTTTAAAAGTGAAATAAGCATCTTGAATTTATTTCAGAGCAAACTGGTAACCAATGCAGTTCTAGCACCAGTGTAGTTTATAAGCAAATCACAATGCATCCATAATAATACAAGCTGCTGCAACAATGTTGTTTCCACGTGGTTTACAAAGCAGCCTCAGATAGAATGGATTATAATAATCCAAATGACACCAGCACAAATAAGACTGCAACTAAAAATATGCCAATTATGTTCCAATATATCTGTATATAAGAGTTGAAATTAGATTCTTTACATCTGTGTAACCATACAAAACAAACCTGCATGATGGTGTATATTTGTGTATATTTTTTTGGGAGTAAGTTGCGTGATAACCGTAATAAGATTTACCGTATTTATCGGCGTATAACGCGCACCCGCTTTTTCCGCACTGTTTTTTAGGAAAAAAGTGCGCGTTATACACCGATAAATACGGTAATTTCAAAGTTAATCATATAGAATTAAAATAGGAAGTTCACCTGTTAAATAGACTGTGTATTATAGGAGAATGAGAATCGAACTATGTATATATTGAATTCAGATAAAAGGGAATTGTCTACTTTTCCTGCTTTTTGTACATAATTTTGTCTGAAGTCAAGACCTATACATTAGTTATCGATTATCTCAAGTACCAAGTACAACCTCTTTCTGTTTGTTTTGTAACAGAGTAAAGAGATTGACAGGCATTAATAGAGTTACTCCAAACACTGTCTCCTACACTATTTAAACAAGGACTTCACTTCATTAGCTTTTCTGAAAGAAAATACAGTCAAGCTAAGGACTGAAAATGTCTCAAGCCTTCTGAAATAAGGACATTAATGAAATAGTAGTTATTTCAAGCTCATTATCAAAATGTAAGTTATATGTCTTTCCTTTATTGAAAAAACCCTATGATTATAGAGTTTTATTTGTAGTTCTAGGATTAGTGAAAAGAAAAACCAAAAGTAGTATTAGTTGTAGTCACATTTTAGGAGAGCCAGCATAACAAATCAGCATTTAGTTTTAGTCTGAATATCAAGAAATCTGAATGCACACAATATACTGTATTTGTTTTCAGAAAAAAAGCTTAAGTCTACAAAGTTATAAGATGAGCTACAATGAAACAATTGAAAATGCAGAATAAGTTAAAATATCAAGTATGTGTACACTTGAATACCCAATCATGTCAAGGATTGCTCCTATTTTGTTTAAGTTCTTCAAAGTTTTCAGAAACAATGTAGTGTAAATTGTTGTGTCAACATTTCTAAATATAAATCCATTTTATTAACCCATTCATCAGGGAAGAAGTTCTGACACTGCAGCAAGGCATATAACAACTTTCAGTACAGAAGCACCATGACTCTTGATACTATCAGAAATGTTATAGCTACCCTTTCTTATTTCAACCAAGAAATTTAAAACAAGTCCTTCATTAATCATTCAGCATGGTTTGTGACATAAATTTATAATGGCTTTTATTAGTTAAGCGATACTGGATTTTATTAGTTTAATAAAGACAAGCAGCACATAAGTCTGAAAAGTGAGTGAAGAATTATGTATGTTAATGAATATTAAAATATATACTAGAGCAATATTTTCCTTAATTTAAATAATCTCTTAGATTTCAGTATCATTTAATTGTATGGTGGCAATTAAAAGAAAATTTTCTTCATAAAAAGTATTAAATATGAGGCATTCTATTGTAAAATTAATATAGACTTCCCCCTCTATTTTTAAAGAAACATTTAAACTTCCTCTCTTATTTTAATAAATCTCTCGTCTTACAATCTGGGGAGACCAGGAGGGATAAAAGGATTCAGTTGAGGCCTAGTTTTAAAAACTCAAGGGCCAGGCCTGATTAGACTTCTCTCAATTTCATTACAAGGGCTTCACCTTTGAAAAAAATGAGATGGTACAAATCTGAGGCTCAGAACAAGGCAACATGCTTTTGTCTGGAATAAGCCAGGTTTTCAGAATTAAAACCCATTACAGTTCAAATCTTCAGTACCAAAAATAGATGAGCAAATGGCCTAACTAATTTCACCCTTTTAATTGTGTACCCAGAGGACTTGTAAAATATAGTCTACCTTTTCAACAGGGAGATGGTTTATAGTCTAACCAAACTTTCAAAACCCAGAATACCACTATCTCTGGAGACCCAGCAACTTTTTTCTTTGTGCTATATGTAAAGAGTATGTAAAGAGGAAAAGTATGTTTAAAAATCCTTTAATTTGACCTAATTATTTTAATAGCCACAGAGAGACATTGCAAGAGCTTGTGAAAATTAAATATTTTAAAAATAATAACCAGAACCTGTTTTTTCAAAATCCCATAACTTCACTTTAGGAGTTTTATAAAAAGAGGGAACCTCAGTTTCAGTTCTATAGGCAAATCATAGTCTGGTGGGAAGCACTTCAACATATACTCATTAAATAAAATCTGGGTTGACAAATTGATCCGTGTTTGGTTCCAGTCAGGGAGAAAAAGAATGTTACCGGGTTTCTTGCTTTTTATTACAACTCTCTTTCCCACTTTGTAGCCTACAGTCACTTTTCTTCTCTGTCTCCAATACACACCCTTGCCAGACAACGCACGCCAGAAATACACAAACTTGCACGCTACCACCCCTCCTCTCTTTCCAAGATAATGCTGGGGCGGAAGGGAACACTTCCCCTTTCCTCCTTGCAGGTTGTTGTTGTTGTTGTTGTTATCACTATATTTATTATGTAACTATGTGAGACTCTCCCTTACACCGGGGAGGGGACTAGAGAGGTGGATAAAAAACAAACACAACTCCTCCTAAAGTTAGGAGGACAAACGCTCCTGACGCCAATTTCCCCCTTTCCCTCCCCCCCCCGCGGGGTTCAACCCCCTCCTCTTGGCGCACTGGGATTTGGAGAGGCGATCTACACCCACCTGTCTCTAGGGTCGATCCAGCTGGTCTGCTTGGTGTTGTGGTCGATGTAGAAGACTTTCCCATCGTAATCCCTCGCCTCCTCCCAGCCGTCGGGTAAGGGCAATTGCCCATTCCCCATTTTTCTAGGCATGGTCGAAGTCGGGGTATAGCTGCTCCATAGGGACAACAAACAAGAAAGAAAAAGAGGGAAGCGGGAAAAGACGCCCCCTTCTTCCCCTGGAACTCTGGGCGGGTGGAGGGAGGCAGAATCGTGCAACGGGCCAGGAAACTCTCCTGAGTTTCAGTCCATGTCTGGACGGAGCCTCCGCCTTCGGGCCTTATTCCGTATTGGCAGCCGGGGGTCAGGGGGTCCTGGCTAAGACGAGGCGCTGCTTATGTTCCGGGGGGAGGGGGAGAACCGGCTCAGTCCCGAGCGGCGGCGGCAGCAGCCACTCATTAGCATGAGATTAGCATCCATCTCATCTGCATGCACATTCCTGGCGGGTGCATTCCTGAGCGTTAACCCTCTCCGTGCCACCCCGCTATTCGACGGAGAGGTTGGAAGAGCCCCAGTCCTGCAAGAATGTGCTGCAGGGGGAGGAAGAGGCACGCGCGAGCACGCACATCCTGGGGGGGGGGGGGGGGGAGAGACCAGGAGTGGGACAGATTGGAAGAGACG
>JANHFJ010003508.1:46736-57555 GCA_032468195.1 Cerberus rynchops
AGAGATCATGATCAGTGTCCAATTCCCAGAATTTACAGTAAATGACATAGAAGTGCTCATAGGAAAAATAATCAGTGATTTGATTAATGTCTTCCTCTTCTTCTAAGAGGGCTAGAGTCTGAAAAGATGAGAATGGATTAATTCTAATAAAAATATGCTAGGAAAGTACCAGACACCTGGTATATTTAACAAAAGCCTACATTTTTTATTAGATTGTACCAGTATTAGCTAAAAGAATTCTAGTAATCAGTAACAGATTACTAGATTACTAGACTTTTCCTATCTAGTATGTCTAGTTAGATACATATCTCTAGTATTAATACCTCGAGTCCCTAGGGAGAAGGGGCGATATATAAATTTAATAAATAATAATAAAGTAATAATTTCCCTCATGTTTAAAATAAGCCTATCTTCCCAGAATGCACAACATTTTTATTGCTAATCCAACTGAATTGCAAAATACACTGAATATTTTGTGGGAATAAAAAATATTTTAAGATACATATTGTTCATATGGATGCAAAAAATTAACATACTTGCAGAAAGTTGCTCTTCCTCAGCTCTATTAATGATATTTTTCCAGACCATGATCTATTCACTATGTAAAATATTCTTTGAATAACCTGGAAAAAGATTAAATATACACCTCAAAATCACTGGCAAATTAAAGATTAAATGCATCATCATGACAGTTGTATAAATCTGTGTTCTTTTTTTTTAGTTTTGTTTAATCAGAAAAAAATACAAGACTCATAAAGTTGGAAAGGGCCATCAAGTCCTAGAATCATAGGGCTGGAAAATAACCTTGGAGGTCTTCTAGTCCAACCCACTGTCCAAGGCCCTTATACCATCCCAGACAAATGGTTGTTCAATCTTTTCTAGGAGCACCTACAATTCTGGGAGGCAAGCTGTTCCATTGATTAATCCAATCAATGGCAACTTGAAGACTTGTGGACTTCAACTCCACAAGTCTTCAAGTTGCCAAGATTGGAGACCCCTGGATTAATCATTCTCACTGTCAGGGAAATTCCTCATTTCTAGGTTGGATCTCCCTCATAAGGAGCTTCCACCCACCGCTTCTTATTCTGCCCTCAGGTGCTATAGAGAATAAATCCACATCTTTCCTATGACAGCCCTATCCAATGCTTTGATTAATTTAGGAATCCAAATTAATGTATCTGAAGGCACCCAGTGAAAGAAAATCCACAATCTTTCTGAGTAACTGGTTCCATATCAAACCATTAATCAGAAGTTATACTACTACCGGTATTTTATTCCCTGTGGGAATAAAACTTTCAAATACAGTTCCAGCAAATTCCCTACTAGGCCTGATCCTATCACAGTGACATAGACAGTCCATCAATTATATAGGTTTAGTAGTATCAGAGCTTTAAAGATAAGAACTGGCCATTTGACCATTGGCTGGGGAATTCTGGGAGTTGAAGTCCATATATCTTTAAAAGTTGCCAAGGCTGAGAAACACTGCTATATTAATTGCATTCAGTTGGACTAAATTCCTTTCATAAGTAGATTGGAAAGGAAAATATGGCAAACTATTTCTATAATGTTGTAAAAAAAACCTATATGGAACACTATATGCAGCCACAAAGAACCATTTTATGAATTGCTTACAATTGTGAAGAACTGAGAAAAGCTTGCAAAAATAGCAAACCGTAGCAAATAGATGTGAAAGATAAGGAAGAATAGTTGAAACAAATCAATGCCAAATAGCCAACCTGAATTTGTCTTACTTCTGACAGTTTCAATCTCACTACAACTAATGAAACTTTACATAGAGAAATGTAGCCAACATACCGTAGTAATGTAGCGGGAATGAAATTCCGGGGCATCCTTTAGAAATGTCAGTCCTGGGTGAGTTTCAACTATATCCTGAAATACATCAGAATTATTAAATACAAAAAAAAATCATAACCTTTTAAAGTACCATAGTACCTAAAGGGAAGCTAGGGAAAAGTAAAATATACATTTACCAAATGATTGTGCTAACTTGTTCTAACTATGAAGAAACAAGAAAAGAAGGGATGTTGGAATTTCCCTACTTTTTTGACACACCATTGAATCATAAATCTTGGCACTGGAAGGACCCAAACAAGCTATCAAACACAATTCCCTGCAGAATCAAACATGCAGAATCAGGGACACCGTATCCTGCATTCAGCTGAATTAATTTGGTGAAGAGGAGGTATTGCAGTAATTGGTTCTACTGTCAAACTATTTTTATTATTAGGAAGCTCTAGGCTGGAATTTAAAGGTCTGGTCAAACATACCTGCAGTATTGGGATGAAATCGTCCTGTTCCAGATAGTTACAGTTAGGTTTTGCTAAAAGGCAAATAAATTTTGATGCATCATCATGACAGTTGTGTAGAATCCTACAAAGAAGTAGTAAACTGTATAAGAGCAATTCCATCAATCCAAAGAAGGAAAAACATGCTATGACTTCATTTAGCATTACCCAATCTTGGCACTTTTCAAAAATGGACAGATTGGGGGAATTCTAGAACCTAAAGTCTATAAATCCAGAAGGCATTCAAACTGAGCAAGACTACTATAACCTGGCATCTATAATATAGAGCCAAAGCTACATGTTACATTGAAAATGTTCTGCTTTTAAGTGCAAAATTACTGTTGTTTCATATATGGCAATAATGATAAGAAAAATTACAGAAATAACTAAACTAGGCAATAACAATGTATAAATCTAGCTATATCTATATATATATTATGCGCATGTAGGTACGTATGTCAAAAGGGACGCGGTGGCTCAGTGGCTAAGACGCTGAGCTTGTCGATCAGAAGGTTGGCAGTTCAGTGGTTCGAATCAATAGCGCCACGTAACAGAGTGAGCTTCCATTACTTGTCCCAGCTTCTGCCAATCTAGCAGGTTGAAAGCTTGTAAAAAATGCAAGTAGAAAAATAGGGACCACTTTGGTGGGAAGGTAACAGTGTTCTGTGTGCCTTTGCGTTTAGTCATGCCAGCTACATGACCACGGAGACGTCCTCGGACAGTGCTGGCTCTTCATCTTAGAAACAGAGATGAGCATCGCGCCCTAGAGCCAGAAATGACTAGCACGCATGTGCTGGGGAACCTTTACCTTATGCAGGTATGTCAGCCCCACTATTTAGACCAAACCAAAAAATCAACTTGACACAAACTTGAAACTAATCTTATTAATATTGTCTATATATAAACACAGAATCTTGCAAGTCTGACTGTACTTCCCCCCATTCTTTCCTCCAAATACTATTGTGAATTAGAGAAGCTTCCACCTTTGAATGTGCCTTATTTTGGACTTAAGCCATGTTTTCCCCCGTTGCTTTGGTAACAGATTTGGCTTATCTCCATCGTCTTCCTAACTCGCTACAAAATGTGAATATGTACAGTATGTAGTCTACCTCCTTTCCTTTCTTTCTTGATTCAGTAAAATGCTGCACCAGGAGGGTAATTGTTAATTGTTTCACAATTTATCCAAGACCTACACACACACACACACACACACACACACACATCTCATGGAAAAAAGCCTAATTAAAAAGAATAAAGCAACTTCTATTGATATGATGCCAGTTGAGGGCTAGTGCTTTATGTGGAATCTTTTTGAATGGTGTTTAAGTGGTAAACAATGGTGTGTGTAAATGGTTTGTAAACATTGGAAAGAGGCAATAAAAAGCTAAGAAAAAAACAAAGACTCCTTAACATAAGACAATGAAGCAGAAAACAATACCCTAATCAAGGACTACCTAAAAAACACCACCACCCATGAACAGTGGTAGGGCAAGCTATTATACTGTAAATAAATAGGGAGCAAACTCCACATTCACTAGCAGTGGTATTGTTATATAATTGGATAAGGAAATGTCTGCAAGCAAACAAACAAGGTTGAAGAGAACAAATGACTGGAGAGTTCAACTTTGAGATACTTATATTCTCTTCTATTGAAGTATTTTATAATTATACAAAGATTTAGAAAGTACATAAATTAACACAAGATCATGGGAATCAAAATGTATATTTTTAAAAAATGTCTAATAACATACATTTCTTTGATTCAGAAATCGATATGCTGCCCTTTAAAATTGGATTTGTCAATGCAATATATAATCAAACAACTTAAAAATTATAAATTAAATTATAAATTACTAACTAAAACCACTAAAAATCTTGAAAATACTGGAACAACTATCAAAATAATGTTAAAAAACCATGTAGGAATTTTCTGCTATGGAAGGATAAATCATCTACCAATAATTGAAAAATATTGTCTTTTGTACATCATAACTGCAAGCGGGAACTTTCATCTCACTATTTCAAAACCATCTCTCATTTACTAATTTTACAGCTTCCTCTCGTAACAACTACCCAGATTTGCTTTGCATACAGAAAACAGATATCATGTGAATCCAGAACAGAGATAGCAATTTTATTTATTTATTTGCATTCTGCCCTTATTGTATTTACAAATAATTCAAGGCAGCAAACATGTCCAGCACATGTTCCTCCTTCTCTTTTTCCCTCACAGAAACAACCCTGTGAGATGAGTTGAGATAAGAGAGTATGACTGATCCAAAATTATCCGGCTGGCTTTCATGGCTAAGGTGGGACATGAACTCACAATCTCCCGCTTTCTAAGCTGGTACATTTACCATTAGAACAAACTTCTTCTCCTTAATTTGTGAAGTGGGAATAAAGGACATTTCCCCCTCTGAAATGTGCAAAAGTCTGCAGCAAAATCCTCACTGAATTATATTTTCTTCTACAGGGATTTATCATTATGAAATCAATGAATGTAAAAGGGGTATCTGTTGACCGTAAACCACTTTCAGGTAGCATGAAGTTGCCCTTAATAAAACAGGGCTGAAAAACACTGCTGTTTTCTCAGGCAGAAAAAACAAGATTGGAAGCCCCATGGGAAGCAGATGTTGAAAGCTTAGTAAGGCAGGTGGTGGGTGAAAGGAATATAGGTCTGGAAGAGGGAGTGGCTGGGTTGGAGATGGTTGTTGAGAGAGTTGGGGAAATGCAGTGGTGAAATATAGAATCCCGGCAGGCGGATTGAACAGGAAAGACTGAACAACCCAACATGTGGAAGAATCTCAGCATAAAGGCTGGAGGAGGTGAGGGATGGTTTAGGAAACCTCATCAGAGTAGGTTAGGGAATCCTGTTAAACAAAAGTCAGATAAAACAGACAAGAAAGTAGAAAGAAAGAATTCCATACACTCATAACTACATACAGAAAAGGAGCATTCTAACTGCATATAATTATCACAGCAACTAGTAGTAGTACCCTGGACATGCCTTCAAAATTATAAATACCTAGCACACAAATAAGTTGGAGATCTCTGTTTTAAGAGAATATTTTTACACTATGCTCACTTTCTCCACATGGCCACAAATGAATGTACAGATACAAATCCTGTCTGCTCTCCTCCAGATGCATTGAACATGGGAGCTTTCCAGTATAGGGGACAGCCACATATCTATAAAAAGCACAAAACAAAATATTGTTAATAGCCAGGAAAATAATTTTTTTTCTCAAGCCATTTTATTAAAACATGTTGGAAAATAAAACCCAGGCATATTATATGCTATGCGTTATATGGTTGAGTTGAATCTCACAGACATTGCTTAAATTATGGTTTTATTATTTTAATTATTAAACTTGTTATGAAAATTCTGTAAATTCATTTAGAAATCTTTACCTATCATGAAGATGATAACATCTAGGGATGTTATTCCTGTTGTTTCTTGCCCACCAGAATGTATAGGTTCTTTTATTATGTTACCACTCAAAAGTACCTTCTGGTTTCATCTAGAAGATACTGCTCCCCTGATCATTCTCCAATTCTAACCTAAATCTATGATGTTCAGATTTTTCTTAGTCTAAAACAAAGGATCTTATAGTATTTGCTCAATGACCAACATTTATTATTCTGATGTGAGTTTATGTAATTATTGGATACCAGAATTTGCATTCATTCATGGCTTCATGCTATAAACACAAAATTAAAATATGTTTCATCCAAAAACTTCCTTGTCCTTTACTAAATTATGTTTACCTATATTCTAAAAGATATTCCAGCTTTGAATAATCCATAAATTCAGAAGATAATTATGCTTACTTTTATAATTTTCCCCATTTCATTATAGGGAACTTTCCTATCTTCAAACTCTGAAAAGGCTGCTTCAACTTTGATAATAATTTCGTCATGATTATTGCAGCTATTTGGAAGTCCATAGGGAAAATAGAAAGTTGGAATGTTTATGGACAAGGGAGCACCAACAGCTTCTTTATTTGTAGACAGTAGAGACTGTGGGGTGATTGTTGAATTTGCAGGAATTAGAGATGGTGTCACCGTTTTTTTCTCTTGCTTATTTTGGACCTAAATGTTAATAAACAAAATTACTATTTTTATGCAATAAAATTTGAACAAAGAATGTACAAAATAGTCTTTCCAATAAACAAAACAAAGTTATGGGGGGAAAAACCTTTGTATATACAGAACAGTCCTATCCCTCAGAAAAGTACAACAGTATTAAAACATTTTGAAATTCTAGGTATACACAGATAACTCACCCTATGTGATTAAATATTTGAACTATATATACTTCAACTTCTTGTAAACACTGCATTTATTGTACTACTACTGTACATTTTTTAAAAGTTCTTAAAGAAGCATCTAACCAAAGCTCTCCAGGACAGAAGTCAAGCTTCTAAGTTCTAACAATATAACTAAAAAATAGCC
The DNA here is from genome assembly GCA_032468195.1 of Cerberus rynchops. Taxonomy (NCBI): domain Eukaryota; kingdom Metazoa; phylum Chordata; class Lepidosauria; order Squamata; family Homalopsidae; genus Cerberus; species Cerberus rynchops. The sequence continues at coordinate 53,498 of JANHFJ010003508.1, forward strand.
ACTGAATCTTACCAATAAATTCATAAATGTATTTTGCAAACAGAAGTACTTCTTCCTTTTTACAGTCCCTGCAACTTATGTCTTTATGGTGTGTTTTGTCCATGCCCTTGTTTCCTTTACTTTTTCACATAAGGGGTAGTGCAAGGGCATAGTTTTCTTTGACATTTATTTTGAAGCATTTTTATACTGTTTATATACTATTAATTCTTTTTAGTTTTTTTAATTGAATATTATTTGGGAACAACTTCAATCTCCTTAGCCACCCTACTTTTAATAGTCAATATCTGTTCTCCCATACATTTGAAATGTGGTACAAAATGTATGTTATTATTAATGTGTGAAATAAGGCATTTTATAGAAATCTATAGAGTGCCAGAAATGGGACGTCAAAGTATGAAATACTTAACATTTCACACATTTGTTAGGCCTTCTATGCAACAGCAAAAGGCAATTCTAGCCTTCCTTGTTGCAATAAGTAGGTCAATACTGTTTTTTTTTCCTCTTATGTTTTTCAGTAAGAAAGTCCTGTATTTTATTTTCCTTTTTTTGTTTTATTTTCATATACATCTTTTCAATAAAGGGTTAGAGTTAGGATCCTAACCCTAACCTTAACTCTAACCCTTTTCATTTTCGCTTAAGTAGTTCTTATCATTCTGTAAAATGCCTAGGTATTATAAAATAATACAGACATTTCATATTTTGCCTAAAAATGTCACACATTTAATAGATTTCTTAGACAATCTATTCAATGCCAGTTTGTCACACATTGCTGGTGGCATACACAATACATGGAAAAGCTCAGGACCATTTCTTTAAAAAAAAAAAAAAGAAACAGAAGTCAATTTGTTACTATATTCTACTAATAATTTTTATTTATTTAAACATTTTCACCTTCGAGAAGAAAATACCAAAAGGAAAAATACCTGTTTTCTTTTATTTACCAACAAGGTATTTATGTACTAAGTTTGGAAGACCTATTTTTAAACCAATAGATATCTGGTGCAAATAACCTTCTGAAAATAGAGAAGCCTAAGCGAAGAAACCATTCCAACTACTGATTTAAAACAGAGACAACAAAGAATAATAAAAAGTAAAGCACATTCAAACCTGGGCTTGCTGGAATGATTTCAACCTCTTCTTGAAGCGGGATGGAAGAACAAAATCACAGCCTTTTGCAAGGAAAGCTAACTCTCCTCGTAAATCAGGGTCCCTTCGCAGAGATCTATCTTTGATCATCATGTTACCGGTAGTTCCTCAGAAAATTGTTCTTCCCAGCAAAGATGTAAAGTCCTTTTGAGGTATCACTTCAGCTACTTTCTTGATTTGTTTGTGTGAGAGGGGGCAGGCGTTCAAGAAGTTCTAAGTGAAACATACCTTGTCTTTTTATTCTCAGAAAGAATTTCATATATCTCATCCCAAGGCCAGAGGACTCTTTTTTGATATTCAAAGAATCCCTGAGCACAAAGATCTCTGGATGCCTTTTACCATTTATCAAGAAGTATAATCTACACCAGAATCTGTCCCTACTGGCTACATGACAGTGAGACAATCTGTCCTTGGCTGGTAACAGAGCAGAGGTATTGTGGGAAGGGAGGCATCCACCAGGCTACTAGCAGTGGTGCTAAAGTTAGACTTATTGCAGAGGTAGCTAAATATATCACCTTCCAAGATACGTATTTTATGATGGTCCATGGTGAAATTTTAGTTGCAAATTTAGCTATCAATCTCAACTGAAATCAAAACCATAATCTATAGATGCCACCATAAGAGCACAGATTTTTCTGATTAGGGTAGAATATAGAAAAGGTTGAAGTCTCTTTTGGTTTTTAGTTTTCATGTGGTAAAAAAAAAATTCAACTTCCTTCTGTCCAAAAGAGAGATAATTATATGGTAACTATCATGCTGTTAAAGTATTTTCCTTACACGTTTGGAGATAAGACAACACTTTAAAGTAGATCTCTTTCTTAGGATCAGAGCTTTTAAAAATGTGCTTTTTAAATTAGATCAAGAATGGAGGTACCAAAACTGGTACGGTTACTTGAAACCCAGAGAATGTATTTAATTTCATGTAGAAAAAAAAAGACCTGATTATGCAAATTGTCATCCTTCATATCCTAAATATGAATGAAATCTTAATTTAACAGACCTATTGGAGGGAGAGTTAGACATATTTGGGGCCTTGGGGGGAAAGTATTAAAACTAATTTCAGTTATCATGAAAGACAGGCATCTTGGAAAAATTATCATTTTAAAATGGCAGGAACCTGCTTTTTTTAAAAAAACTTGGATTAAAAATGGGATAATTAGTAATTATTTCAACCAATCATTATGTAAAAATGGAAGTGAAATGAATATAAGTACTTTTATTCTTAGTGTCATTCAAATCACTAACAGCAGGATTACCTGTGCTTTTGTTTTATTTTTATTGGCCACTCAACTCTAATGAATTCTGGATGGTTTTCATACATGAAGAGCTATTTTTGTATTGTACACAAGGAAGTTTAGGCTTGTGTCCAAACTATAAATCTACTATAAAGAGTGAAAAATTCAATGACATGTAAATTATTTTCTGTTACAGTATTTCCAGAGAGCAGTATTTTCATATAGATGGGCACACAATCACACAGTCTTACCTTGATAATTTCTGGCATCTGTTGAATTAATGGTGAGACAGGTTTTTTCTTCACTGTATCTATGTCGCTCGGCTTGTCAACTGTGATGGAAGGTGTGGCTAAAGTTTCCTGAAGAATATGCATCACCTCTTTCTCTTTTGATAAGCTTCCTTTGCCTAATTGGAATTCTACTAGTTCTTGGGCAAAGTCTTCAATACTGTCCAAAATACGCAATAAAAGAGTTTTGTCATCTTCATCCATTTTATGACCATTGATTTCTACAAGTTTTGATAAGGAAGAAGGCACGCTTTTGTCTTCAGGAAAACAATCTTTGCCGTTGTCTTCACTAGTTTTAAAATATCTAGAATCACTCTGCTCCACAGTAGTTTCTCTCAGTGTAATTTCCATTTTTTGTGAAAAATTCTCCAAATCCAACAAAAGTTTATCTATCTCTTCTTGATTGCTTTTTCTAAGCTCTTCTTTAGAGACCTGAACATTATAGTTAAAGGTTTGATCAATAGAATCTGCTGAAATGGAGAGGTCACCCTTTGATAGGGGCTGTGGAACAGTATGTGAAGTTTTAGGAAGTTCTAAAGGATTTAGCCATTCAGCTCGCTCCTGGTTGCTCTCTGAATCTCCCCTTATTGTTCTACTCTGAACACTTGATGAACTTCCCCTTACTTTTTTCCCATCTGATTCTTCTACAATATATAGAGATTCTGTGGGGAAAACACAGTCTGATGGATTTAGAAATTGTAACTGAGTTAGTACATGAGGATGATTTCTTGAATCTATGTTGTTCTGCAATACATTTGAGGAAATATCTACACTGGGGTTTTGGATAAGGTTGGTTGAGGAATTTGAATCATTATTATCCTGAATTCTCTTTAAATTAGAGGGAAATGACTGCTTTGCCACAGATGATGCAGAAGTTACAACATCTTCATATCTTGGTGGTTGCTCATTGCCAAATATTGGGGAGAAATGAGATTGCTCCAAAGCAGACAAACTATTAATCAGTTCTACCATGTCACCAGGATATCTAAATTCAAAAGGCAACTGTTTAAGGTAAGAAGAAAATCTTGTCATTAAATTCATATAGATTATTTCAGAATTGGCCAAGGACTCACTATTATTTCCGCTATTGACATTACCTGAAGATTTCTTCTTAATGCATTGCTTTATTATATCTGTACACTTCTTCAAGTCCTCTGAGCATTTTAGCAAAATATCTAAGCACATCTTAATATCTCCACTGGAAGAACCATCCAGTTTGTGCTTTTCCAAAATTTGTGTTATAAAATTGCCATCAGGAAAAGTTTCTATAGGTATCGAATTCTCATTTTCCTTAACCGAGGGGCTGCTGACATGCCATTTTTCTTCATGAGAACCATTAGGAGAGGACAAAATTTCATCACTGTTGAAATGTCCACTAATCAAGTCAAAA
>JANHFJ010003512.1:69248-81456 GCA_032468195.1 Cerberus rynchops
TAGATCTATTTCAAGCTTATTTGCTATCATCAGCCGGTCATACCCTTATGGGATTTGAACCTGGGTCACCTGCATCGGCCCAGGCATTGGGGACCCCTGATCTAAAGTACTGAAGATTAATAATCTAAAAGAGATGAAACAAAAAGTTAGCTGAAATGGAGATCACACTGTCACACCAATGGCAACAGATAATACAGGTGGATGAGGGCCCATACACTGCTGCAATAGGTTAATTGTTCTGTCTCTACCATTTCTCATGATTTCAAGCTCTGACTGATAAGTATATTAGCCACCAGCCATTCTCTTAAGTACATTAAATTGTCGTTTTAAAGTCTAGAAAGAAAATGTTGAAGAAAAGGCTTCACAGGGATTTAAATGTGAGGTTTGCAGACTTTAGTCCCTTGCTCAATTCTACTTGCTCCTGCAGTCAAAATGTAAAGCAAAAACTAAGACAGCCAAGTACATTTCTTTAGGAGCACTGGTTTAACACCATAAGCAACAACCCAACAAAGTGTTAATATTTTACCTTGGGCAACAACCCAATTTTCCTTTGTTAGTTTAGGACAGGGGCCTTAAATGGAACACATTGCATACTTTCAACTAAAGGAGCTGCATTTTTTTCACACCTGCCAGACACTTCACCTTCGACTTCGGGAGTGCAGTCGGGAAGCCCATTTTTCCATGCTTGTGACTGTAAACAAATAGTGCATGGCAGGCATCCAAGTGTTACAAGGGGGAATGGCCTGAATTGTAATAAACAAGACCTCAATTCAGAAAAAGAATGGGAATTAAATATTCAGACCACCATAAAAAAGTCTGGCTGGTTTACAGCAAGGCCAGTATGATAAAAGCTGTACTTTTGCCCCAGAAAATACATGCAGTGTATAATTATTTATACTGTAAAATATGTAAGGAATTTCACAGATGAGGCTATTATAAGCATTTCAAAAGAGTGTCACTGTGGAAAAGAATCCAATGAATAATAGTTTGGCTTAATTCAGCATCTAGAGCAGGAGTGTCAAACTGGATTTCTCCCCCCCCCCCCACCTGCGCCCCATTTTCGGTCTGGACAGCCTCCTGCAGTACTTTGCCAGCCAAAATGGGGTGTGTATGGGTCCATTTTGGCTGCCAGAGGCACCACGGGCTGATCCTTTGCTATTTCCAGGCTGGTCAGATTTAAGCACCCCGCAGGCCGGATCCAGCCTGCAGGCCTTGAGTTTGACACCACTGATCTAGAGGAAAAATAGCAATAGCTATAACTCTCTGGGAACCTTACATCATGTATGTTCATGTCTGGAAGATATTTTATTGGACTTACTTTCTCAGGGGCTTTATGAAGCATTTCTGGGTGTTCACATAGTAGTGATTTAGCTACCAGATCTGCAGACCAAATGTGATACTCCTAAATTACTATTGCTATTTGATTGTTCCTCTCCAACCCCCAATGCACTCATCTTAATAAATATGGAAGCTCATACTCTCAACAATAGAAGCCAGTATACATATATTAACTTATACTCTTAAAATTTAAAGTCTTCCTCGTTTGTTTGTTTGTTTGTTTGTTTTGCCTGTGTTGGAGGCTATTGCTATATTTGTGAAGAGGTTATTTAGTCCTCAGAGGACTGGACTAATGCACATTGCTTTAAGAAGCAATGAAAGGGAGCATTTCCTGCATTGTGTGCTTCCCTCTTCTTCTTTATTGCAAGTTACTGAGGGCTGTGAAAAGCATAGTTTGCATCAGAGCATTGCCAAAAACATAACATCCAGTTACATTCCTTGGAGAAATGGAAAATGGCCCGGTAGATTCAGAATCTCAGGTTAGCAAAAATAACTTAAAGATTACATAAAATGTTTTATATAATACCTATACTCCTCGACTTACAACTGGTCACTTTAAGAACCATTTGAAATTACAACAAACTCGCCGAAAGCTACTTAACAACCTGATTTTGAAGTTACAATAACCACATCCTCCCTCCATACCCACAGTCAAATGATGTCATTTTGGACACTTGACAACCGACTCACCTTTGCAGCCATTTACACAATCCCACAATCACATGACTGCAACTTGTGCTTCTTTTAAGTCCTTTTCCAGGGTTTACTTAACAACCATAGTATTCACTTATTGACCCCACAGAAAATGATGAAAAATTAAGTCCAGTCATTTAATACCTAAAATTACAATGACAATGTCTTATGACTGTAATTCCAGGTTCGATTACAGGCATAAATCGAAGTTGATCTCTAATAAAGTTATGCTATCATGGTGGGGGTTTTGTTTTGGTTTTTTTGCTAGCTAAGTACTCATTGCCTACATGAATTTGCAGAAAATTCCCAGGATTTCAGGTGGCAGTTTATGGAATGCATAATAGATAACACCTTCTCAGGAAGAGGCATGATAAGAGTATTTTTCATCCCCTATTGACTTAAAGAAAGAAATCATAATCTCATGCACACATTTCCACAGACATAGGTATGCTAGTGGGAGAAAGAGAATTTTCCACCTGTCTGTATACAAACACATAGGAAAAAGTGCTGCCTTTGTGCCCAATAACAGAAAAGCACCTGGCATTAAAGATTTGAGCCATGTCCACAGCCCCTATTAAACCCAGCACTTGGATAAGCACATGATTAATGCTTTCTTTCTCTCCCTCCCTCCCTCTCTTTCGCTCTCTCTCTCTGCAGCAAGAGAAGTCTTTCTGTAATGGCTTCAGCATATAGTGGTAACGGGACAGGAAAAGGCTAAGTGAGCATCTTATTTGTCAAAGGTAAATTATTCAGAAAGCAGCCCAACTGGAGATTGCCACAGATCTAATGGTATATGGAGGATTTCATCTCATCCACTCGGAGCAGGCTTTTCAGGAATTCATTGAAGTGGAATCGGCTTTGAGCACTGCAGCCAAGAAGTAATATTCTGCCATCCAGCTTGTGTCTGTGGAACAGCATCTCCAGCAGCCTTCCCTTTAGCCGTTGCATGCAGAGCCATAGGCACAGGCATGGTAGTGTGTGCAGAGATGTAGGTCCCTGTCGAGCCCTTTTAAGAGCACCGTTTCTCTAGGGCTGCTGCAGAGGAGCAGCTGTGGTCTCATTATCTGTGGACGCTGCTGTGCTTTCCCCAAACGTGAGTTTGGCCACTTCAGTGCTGCATCATGCAGCTCTCATGTGACACTGGCTCTCTGGCAGTTTGAAATGAGGTTGGGTGATTCCGCATTTCCGGACAGTTGTGTTCAGCAACGTAGGCGCTCACAATCCCAAATGAGAGAAATTAAAAAAAAGTTTTATTTATTAGTGGCTTGATTTTGCAGTGGTTTTGCTTTAATCCTCTGTTTTAGAGGGGATATGGTGTGTGCGTGTGGGGGGGGCACTCCTGCTTTTTCCTTCCTGCAGGATTTGAGCCATGCTGTTGGAAAGGAGCGATTTCGTCTTCTCTCGGAGTGATGACGCTGCACCACTTTTGGCATATCCTGCTTCCCCCATTTACCTGGGTGGCTGTTGCTGCTGCTGCTGGGGTTGCTGTTGCCTGCCTGCCTGCCTGCTTGCATTTCAGCCCGGCTTGTTTCAGGAGAGCATCACTCATCAGCACGCAAAGGGAAAGACACACGATGAAATCTGGGCACTGCATTCTGTTATTGCTGCTGGAGGCGAAGAAATGGGGGATGCAAGGCTTACTTTCCCCCTCCCTGAATGGTGAAAATGAGAGTTAAAAGGTTTGGGGAGCAAACATTTAAAGAAATGCTATGCCAGCTAATCCGATACATATAGGGAGGGCATTGGCAGCAATGCAGCATGCATGGAACGGTATGCGTCCAGAAGAAGAATTCAACCACTGCTATTCGGATTATTATGGGGAAAGCCTTGGTGATGCAGTTTCACCTCAGAGGAGAGCTGTGCTGAAGATGGATAAATAAAGTGCCTTGTATGTGTGCCTGTCAGAGCACAGCCATGGGAGAAAAGGAGTGGAAGCCAGTAAGTGGCAAGAAAGAAGGAGAGCTGCGTGCCGTCTGATTGTCCTCTTTGGTGTCTGCTTATTCCAGCAATGGTGATAGCATAATTTACGGAAATGTGCCTGGAGACAGGGACTTGAAATTGTAGACCGAACACTCCCTAATGCTGTTACAGAGGAAACGAAAGGTGTAGGTGGCTGCAAAGACACAAACGCCTTGTGGGGGAAAAGAGAAGTGTGCAGAATCAATGTATGTCTGTATTTGTACATTGTGAATTGAGCTTTCTGATTTGGGAATGCTTAGGATATATTCTGAGTGCTAAGAGAAGTTTGGCTAGGGATCTATGTTCTGTTGCCTCCGGTATACATGTTTTTCAAGAAATAGGAATTGCGAGACATCTCTTCACACCAGATTATGTAAAGTCTCTCTCTTGCTCTCTCTGTGTGTGTGTGTATGTGTGTGTCACACCTATAAGTCTTGAATTTTCTGTATGATTTAAAGAGGGATGTGGGGCTTTACCCCCCCATCTTTAAACTCTTTATAAACACAGCTGTACTTAGTCTAGTAAAAAGAAAAACATACTGTAAATATAAGCGTGGTCAGTCTAATCAAAATAAATTATCCCAGATGACTTTTGTAGCCCAGCTGGCAACTGGGCTTAGTATTCAACCGAGATGAAATCAGTAATGTATTTACATTTTTAATGCATTTTAAAGTCAGCCTATAATTTGTTTTAAAGGGAGGGGAAAATCCCAGTGAAAAAAAGCACAGCGCTCAGTTTTGGCAAGAGAGTGTTGTACAATGTATACTGCTAAGTTTTATTTCTGGTGTAGCATAGTAGTGGCGAAATGGAGTCATGTCTCTTTTTAAGCAGCGTTTTATATGTGTGTGTATGTGTAATATATATATATATATATATATTTCAATATATATATTACAGCTCCTGCCAGGTCATTCAGGAAGACATACCTGTGGTAATGGCCCAAGAAATTCAGGCTAGAAGCTTCATCTAGAAGCTCAGACAAATAGGGGAAGCTTGGCAGAAATCTCAGTGGCTGCCTCTTTGGCACATGCAAGCATGCACAGCTGTGTTTTTAAATCCAGCAGCCCTAAATTGTTCTGAATATGTCATCTCCAGCAAGATTTCTCTGTAGCCATGTAAGCCATTCTGGAATGAGCTTGCCTGTCCTTTGCATGGTTTGTTACTGCAGAAATCACTTTCTGCTCCATTATAGTTTAGCCAGTGGTCAAATTTCTGCTCTTAGAGGAAGAAAGATAATTAGGAAAAATGTATTTTTCTTTGCAGCCTTCTTTTTCAATAATAACTCAGCCTTTGGGCATTTTAAAGGGAGATGTGTGGGTAGGGAAGGGAGAAGGAGGGACACTTGTAATTCATACAGAGCTTCACAGACCAGCAGAATGTCAGCAGCTTGTAATTAGCAGTCCGGTGGTTACATCAGTGACCGTATCTTTCCAAGAATAACTATGATGTGTTCCACAAAACGAAGAAGATAGGCATAATAACCTGGTTATCAAGCTTGGCTTAAACAATGGATTAATGAACGTGTTTTGTCCATAAAATTCAAAATGGACAGAAGATACATTATGAGGGTAGTTGAGTTCTGCAGTTGAGTATGAAGTTGTCCACAGAGGCTGGAGAAATGTGAGTGGAAATGTGCAGACTGATCACGGCTAATACCTTTTACTTACAGTATAACCCAGGCTGGTATAGCTCACCCAGATGGTTGGATGTCATGAATGTATCCCAATTGCAAAAATAAATACAAAAGGTGGTGTTTAAACTGAAAAGAAACTAAAAAGACTGAACTGCCTTACAGGTTTACTGTTTTGAACTTGGCTGCTGTTTAGCTATACTCTTTGGTATGTGATTTGACTTCCGATCAGTCTTTTCTGTTTCACCAAAGAGGGGAAGAAGAAGGTCAGATTTCTGAATTGCAGCAAAGCATTTTAAATCCACAGCAAATCCTGCAAAGCTTTCTTGGGAACATTGCTAGATTGGAGCTTTACAAGGATGTTAACAGTACTATTTAGATCTGCATTTGCAGGCACTGAGTGATGAGGATATAGGAGGTGCCTAATTTGCAGTTGGCCTTTTCCAGACACCTTTCACACAGCTCTTCCTGATTTTCGTCTGCAAGCCGTTGCAACGTGTGGTTTGTGTTTCTCTCCTGTTCTGGGCTGCCCAAATTGCTCCAAGCTTCTTCTAGTTTCCCAGATTCCTTGCAAAAAAAGTCAGCCTCAGTTCAGCTTTGTTTATTTGACTCTCCTTAATAATATGCTTAAAATAAACTGCATTGTGCAAACATGTGTATTTTAGGCTGGGAACGTTCACATTTTTTGGGAGGTGGGGAGAAAGCTGTGTATTGCATGCGGCCAATTGCTCTGATTGTCTCATCATACAGGGTGGTTTTAAAGATCCTTTCATTATTTGAAGAGTTACAAAAAGCTCACATTCTCCACTCCTGCTCTTTTGGATTTGGGCCTGTCTGATTCCAGAACACTGTTATTTTGTGCACCCAAGTGGGTAGAAAGATTTCATTGGGTTTGTGTGCAGGAGCCCGAGCAGCTGGTCATTAATGTCAAATCCATTGCCCGAGCGAAATGGAAGTGGACGCAAAGGGCTGTGTGATTAATGCTAGCCTGCAAAGGCTGTTCCATCCAAGAGCCAGGCTTGCAGTAAAAAAAAAAAAATATGCAGGAGCCTGATTTGATGGCTCTTTAACAGGGCAGTATGTCATTGTGTCGCCAAGCAATTGAGGTTATTATGGGGCAGGGCTGACAGACGGGACAGTGGGGTTACTAGACCGTGGCATTTTTAGAAATACAGGCCTGACCTACTTTGAGTGATCCTGGCTGCCAGCTGCATGGTGCATAGAGCCTCCCGATTGGCTGTTCCTGTTGCTAAGGGGAATGAGCATGAATTTTTCCACATGCGGTCTCGGTGATTGAATGATAAAAGCTGACTGGAATTAAAGCGATTCAGTTCAGCATTATGCAGATTAATCTTTCTCTTTCTGAAGATCCAGAAGGAGCGAGGGAAGGCAGAAGAACTGTAGCTTGGTCTTTCATTTGGTTTTGGGTTTTTTTTTTTCAGACAAGGGCAGGGCAGGAACCTAGTTCATGAAACAATTGTTAGAGAAGGAAAGCTCTCTTCAAAGAGGCCAAGGATGTTGAAGGACAACTGGTTGTTTGATGCCATTTCACCTTGGCCTGTTTTGAGACCAGTATGGGATCACCCCTGGCTTCCCCTTGCTTTGCTTTAAAGGAGAGCAAGGGAAGGGGGATATGTAGGTGTGGTAGATACAAACTTTATTCTGTTTTTCAAAAAGAAGGCAAGTTGAATGCAGTTAGTCCTTGACTTACAACCATTCAGTGACCATTTGAAGTTACAATGACATTGAAAAAAGTGACTTATGATCATTTTCACACTTATGACCGTTGCAGAATCCCTGTAGTCACAGAATCAAAATTCAGACACTTGGTCACTGGCTTATATTTATGATGGTTGCAGTGTCCTGGGATCATGTGGTCACCTTTTGGGATCTTCTGACCAGCAAAATCAATGGGGAAGTCAGATTCACTTAACAACCATGTTACTAACAACAGCTGTAATGATTCGCTTAACTGGCAAGAAGGGTAATAAAATGGGGCAAAACACATTTAACATCTGTCTCACCGAGCAACAGACATTTTGAGCTCCATTGTGGTTGGTGGTTGCAAGTTGTGGACTTGACTGTACCAAGTTTTGGAAGGAAGTTAATTTTATGCCTGTTTTTGCTATAGGTTGTCATTGAGGGTCATGTTTGCTGGTAAACAGGCATAGATGGGCTTCAGTTCTCTCAATCCACTTGCTCAAAGATAGATTTTAGTGCTACCACAATATTGGAACCCAAATCTGTTCTTTACTTACTTCAGTACTTCAGTACTTACTTACTTACTTACTTACTTACTTACTTACTTACTTACTTACTTACTTACTTACTTACTTACTTACTTACTTCAAGCTCATGTAGATGTAAACATATCTTTATATGTTCTTGGGAAGGTATTTCTTCATGGAGGAGTAAATAATTCTTTTATTGTGTGAAACAGGTCTGACTTTGGGCTAGTTGTTTTGAACTTCCTGAAATAACAAATAATGTAGTCAATCAAGTTAGTTAAATATAATTGATTTTAATTTGCTTGCCAATATTCACTTATGAAAGAAGAGTCTATGGAGATTCTTAATCAGCCAAGTCATGATTGTCCCAAAGTTGCCTTATTCAAAAGGATGCTTCTTGAATCCGAAGTGAAACATTTTCAAAGATAAAACCAAGAAAGTGCAATTGTCTTTTGGAATGTGAAAAAGCATCTTTGTTTTGTGAAAGGAGCTTACACTTTTTCTTTTTGCTAGGCTCGTTTTCATGATAATTGAAATTATTTAGGAAGAATTTGTAATTTTCTAAACAGGAACTGCTGCCATCTGGAGAAACAAAGCAAAACAAAAATCAAATTTTTTTGGTTAGCAAAATGTATAATTTGACTCCTGGCTACCACATAGGTAGATTTCCTCCACAATCATCTATCCCTAACCTATTATTTCAGGTTTCCCAATGGTGCCTCTATAGCTACTATAACTGAATTCATCTATTTTGCTCATGCTTCTCCTCTTTTTCCGTCCATCATTTCCAGCATTACAGCCTTTTCTAGAGAGCTGGATCTTTGCATAATGTGTCTGGAGTTAAATAATTTGAACCAGGGTATGTAATGAATAGCCACATGTATTTGAAACCTTGACTGCTTGTCTCATTTACAAATCCTTGCTCTTACCCCTTATCATTAACCATAATACATATTTGATATATCACAAAATCAGTCACAGATTGGATGTAAATAGAATGTTAAAATATAGCTTTCCCATATATCATTAGCTATTATGTTGATTACATTTTCATTTTATAAAATTTGCTCTAGTTTTCAATGATGATCTGATCAGTGACTACTGTTTTTTGATATGCTTTGAAAGCTCTGTCAAAATTCTTTGAAAAAAGTTAGTCTTGAAGTAGATCTGTGTCATTATTACAGTGAGTCTTCCTTCCTTTATGTCTATAGTATTACACTTATAGGAGGCACAATGTGGGCCTAAGGAAAGCTTCTATGTGCCATAAAAAAGAAAGCTTTGCTGTAATATCTTATAGTCCAAGTTATATTGGCAATACAGTTCTCCTAAACATCATGATTATTGTTATTTACTTGCCATTAAAGCTAGGACACTATAGTCAACTCAGAAAACATTGCCTCTATCCCATCTTGTCACATATTCTCTTAACTTTAATTTAAAAATTACTTAAAATTTGTGGCAAAAATCTGACAATCATTTTCCATTCCTCTAAAAATTATTGGTATTATTTATGAAAACACATTCTGATTATCTTTCAATGCTATGCACAGATAGAGACAGCTGAATTTAAAAAGAGAACATCAAAACACCCCAAAGGAATGAAAACAATTCTGAGCCCTTAAGAAAAACTAACACATTCTGAATGGAGCAGGAAGTCGTTACTATCCACCAGAAACTAAGGAATGGAAAGCCCCACAAACAGTCTTGTATAATCTCCAGGCAACCTGAAATTTCTTTGCAAGCCTCCTCTACTCATAGTTTGCTGTTTCACAGGTGGGAGAAATGATTGGTGGAAGGATAAGATGATGCAAACCGTTTTCTTGAGATTTCTTATGATTTACTAAAATCAGATTCTAAACATATTGTATCTTCTGTCCAAACTCTCAGTATTATTTGCAAACCACAAATAACCTATAGAAATGAAATATCAGTGGATCTTTGGCTGAAATATTCTCATTAAACAGTTCACGTGACATAAAGGATCCCATATTTCTCTTTTCTCATTTTGGCCAAATGTATGATTTTGCAAACAGCCTGAAGAATCAGAATGCCTTCCCTTTATTTATTGAGAACTTGCTAATTATTGCTTCTGAATCTCATATATTGGTTTAAGTGGAAAAAACATACTGGTATTTAGTCAGTGGAGATAGTTTTAAATCTTTACAGTGGAAATGGAAAAAAGATTGCTGATAAAGTTTGTCAAAATGGGCGCATATACTTTGGAAGCAATACCTGTATTTGGAGCATATTCCATTGGAATTGTTTCCTTCATATCTCTGAGATAATAGGTAATCATGAAAAATAAATGGGGAAATGAGCTAGAAGCTACAATAAAGCTCCTAATATATTCCAATGCATATAATAATAATGGCCGATGTGCTGGTTGGGGTAAATATTTTAGCAATTAAGAACTATCTTCTTAAGGGATTGATTTCTGGGAAATGTAGTTTTATGCCATGTGGTTGCACTGGTGTCTTTAATTGGCCAGTGGGCCTTTTTAAATTGCAGTCTTGCCAGGAGCTATTTGGCCCCCTTGAGGCAGGAGCCATTTTCTCTCTCAACATGGGATGAAAAGTTCCTCTTTTCACCTACACGAAAAGGAACAGACTTTATATACTTCAGAAGAATCCCTTCAGTAACTGTGAGTTGTTGATTGAGAATACCTGAAGAATAAAGTAATCTACAATAATACCTTTTCTGCTGGGTTTAATAATCTGTGATAAGAAGTCTGTGCACTTGAAACAGAACAGATGTGGAGTTGTGAATCCACCACAAAGACTATACAAAGACAGTCATAATTGTGACATAAACTCTGGCCACTTTGTAAATAAGATAGGTACAAGAATCTAATATTCCAGTCATGAGAATTTCAGTGAAATATTATCTGAGAGAGGAAAAAAAAAAATCAAAAGCTATTTCTCCCCTATCCGGCTGAATGACAATGGTTTTAAAAATGTAGAGGGAATTTTCAGCATAGCACTAATTAAATCTCTGGTGCTTCCTGAAAAGCTATCTATCAAGAACACAGAAGGACATTATCAACGGTGACCCTAGTCATAAAAGTATGAGCTTGTAAAATATCACTATGTCATTCTAGTCAGCTGTAGAAAAGGCTGGTGTAATTTCAGCTCACTTTGAAAACAGCCATAGATATTGTCCTCTTACCAAGAGATTTAAGCTACTTCGCATAAATCTGTGTGATGGAGCCATGCCATTTGTGAGCTCTGCCATCAGAGGTGCCCTGGACACAGTGAGGAACCCATGCTTGAGTAAGAAATACCAGGTAGCTTTTCATATGTGATTTTCACTTCATAAATGTTAATTTATATTGCTAGTCCATGTATGATATGCCATACACTAAATAAATAAATAAATTCAACTTGATTGTTTCTCTTAACTTTAGTCACAATTTGAGGTACCTTGGATTGTATCTTGTCATTTGGCATTAAGAACAGATAACAGTTATTTTGAACTAATATTAATAGATGCTTCCTAAAAAAATATTCCTAAACATCTATAAAATTAATCTTTCACTTATTAACTTCATTGGATAGATTCTGAAGGGCAAGGACCTTACTTATTCAATAATCCAAGTTAGTTTTTCAAATACACTCACCTTAAAATGTTTCAAGTCATCCTTTTGAGATACAAAGATTCACCCAGACACATCAAGTTTTCATCAGCCTAATATGTTTTTTAAAGACTCATAGTTTTTCACCCTCTACCCAGCAGAAATCTTCTCTGTATATCTCTATCTCATGCATAGCTAAGACCAGCTAATAAAATCCATCACAACAATGGTGAAAATTGGGAGAGATGGATGTGCAAATTCATAATGGATTAATTTGCTAACATAGATAACCACTGCCCAATTTAATATCTCAATTAAACAGCACTGTATGTGGCTGAAGCTTCTGGAGTTTTGGAATAAAGATGATGAGATATGATTAGCTGAGCTGCAATGCAGCTTTATTAGATCTCAGATTCAGAGGAGAAAAATACCCTCACTGGTAGCCATTTTAGGAGGAGGAAAATTATAATCTTCTGATTCCTGTTGCTATCCCCATTTTAGCAATAGAAAAAAATATGTCTGGCTGATTCAGTGCTCTGATATTAAATAGAAATTCCTGGTTGGAAATAAATATAATATATATACTTGTAAAGGACATCAATCTAAGATAGTTTGATTATAGAAATGTCAGTAAATGACTGGACTTCAGTTACATCATGCATTTTTGTCTTGTTGCCCTAGGGCAGGGGTCGGGAACCTTGGCTCTTTCATGACTCATGGACTTCAACACCCAGAATTCCTGAGCCAGCACTGGCTCAGGAATTCTGGGAGTTGAAGTCCATGAGTCAT
>JANHFJ010003512.1:91341-103684 GCA_032468195.1 Cerberus rynchops
TCCTTCCTTCCTTCCTTCCTTCCTTCCTTCCTTCCTTCCTTCCTTTTCTTCTTTTTCCTTCCCTCTTCATTCTCCTTTCTTCTTCCTTTCCCTCTTTCTCTATTTTTTCCTTGCTCTCTTCCCATCTTTTTCTTTGTCTTTCCTCTTTCCCTTTCTCCTTTCCTTTTCCTTCTTGCATGCTCAAATGCAGAAGAATTTTTTTCTTTTTGTTTTGTTTTTAGTTTGTTTTGCTAGCTCTCTGCTAGCAAAAATGGAGCTTAGGGGGGCGTGCGTGCCTCCCCAGACCCTGTTTTTAGCCATGGCAGCTTTCTGCAGCATTCTGCCAACGAAAACAGGGCCATTTTCATTGGGAGACTGCTGCAGGAGGCTGTCACAGCTGAAAAAAGGGCCCAGGGAGTGTGCAGGGCCCTCCTGAGCTCCATTTTTGCTGACAGAGGCACCCAAGGCAATTCCTTTGCTGTTTCCAGGGTGGCCCCATGGGTCCGATCTAAGTACCTCGTGGGTCAGATCCGACCCCTGGGCCTTGAGTTTGACACCCCTAGGCTAGTGCAAAATTTTGGATTTCATGACTGTTATTCTTTTTCTTTTTCAACTAATGTGCATGTTATGATTCTCTACAATATGAATAAATAAATAGGAATGGTATGGATAAAGATGATGGGACAGATGATTGTGGGTATCAGATTGAGATTCAGGACCTAATCTGTAGTGAATAAATTATTTCTGATATTCCTGAAACTGTGATCCCTGTAATATTTACATATTCAGAAAGAATAACTATTCTGAAATATACTTATAGTATATATGCTATAAAATGTAGTCAACTCCTTTTTCAGCAGTCACACACAGAAAAGGGATGTTTGACCCAGTTCCTTTATTCACCTACTGAGTTAATGCTGTGAAGGCTGAATTTATAATCCTCAAAGTATATGAATGTAGGCTTTTCACTTGATAGGAAACCTTTCAGAGAGGACATTTGATCCGTTGAATGCACTATGGAGGGGGCTGGCAGAGAAAGCAAGATAATGTGTAAGGGCACATTGTCTCATTCTCTTCCTGGACATGAAATGTACATATAATTGGAAGAATTAGATCATGGCTGGGGAACTGACTAGGCTTTCACATGTTGCTGCTTCTACACTGAATTAGGCTGTGACTTTCATCTTTACTCTTAGCCTTTAACATAAAAAGAAAGAATTGCCCCAAATCTCAGGTGCAATCCAGTGCAGATGCCTTTTCTGAATGAAGAAAGCTTTGTCAATTAAATGAAACATATCAACAGCAGTAATGTTCATTAGAGAAAATTTTCAAAGAAGTGGTATTTTGCAACCATCACCTCTGTAAAGCAATAGTGGATTTGTTTCAATAGTGCTATTGAAAACTAATTTTCTCTCCTCTTGTTTTTTCAGTAATTCCACTAAGAAAATAAAGTGGGTTTTCAAACAGAACTCTCCAAAGTGCTCTATACCAAATGCTTTAGTTCATCCCTTCCTTCACTCAAAATGAAAAAGAATGTAATTACAACCAGATTCCAGAAACAGAGATGAGTTTTATTACAAAAGTCTGTTGGGGGTGGGGGGTGAGCATGTGGATTGTTTCTGATCTTGTGTCAATCCTTCAGTTAAACAGATCAGTTTATTCACTGGTAACCCTCCTTCTTTCCATTTCATTTCCATGTTTGTTGACAATGTACACGGTTGAACTGGCATTTTCATATTTCAGTGCACCAGAGGCCCCTTAAAAAAGACATTCAAGAGAGAGAGAGAGAGAGAGAGAGAGAGAGAGAGAGAGAGAGAGAAAGAAAAGAAATACATGGCTTGCTCCCGAATGGCTTATTACCATCACATTTGCAATTCAGATCAGTTTTAAATTGACTGAAATTTTTGAACACATAGCAGGCAGTTTAAACTAATGATTGTCTGGAGGTTCATATCTGACATGAACTAAGGTTCTCCTTAAAACAAATAGCAAATAATTCTTACCATGGAGACAAATGTCACTGTTTAAAAGTATATATTGTTTTTACATTGGGTCAATTCCATAAGAAATCCTCCCATCCATTCACAAATGATTGATATTACAAATTCCTAGCTGATACCATTTTACTTGATTTTAAAAGGATATATATTATTGAGGTGACACACAAACATGTGACGCATAAACATATTTGCACCTCAATAGGCTGAGTGAAAATCCTTAAGGAAAAACACACTCAAATATCCTCATTGTAAAATAAAGGCCCTTGGGGCAGTGGTAGGCTTCAGTTGCCTAGCAACCCTCAGCAGGTAGCAGAGATACAGCTGCAGCCATCCTGATTCTTTCCTAGAAATCTCCTTATATCAGTTTGTGTTAATCTTTAACTAGGCTTTTAAATATTATATTTTTTTTCTTCAGCTGGCAACTTGCAGTAAGATGCAGCTCAGAATTCTTTCCCAAGGCATGATTTTAGGAACTGTGCTTAAATATTTGAAGAATGATAAAACCTGGTCAGATTTAGCACTCATATATTGTCCTACCTTTGTCTGTTAATACATTTGGAAAAATTACAGAAAATATTTCCATAGAAAACCAGTGGATGTTTCTGAAATACAACATGGAAGCTTGTCTTTTTAAATTTCCTGTATTAAAATATATTTTCTAACAAGTATTTTCCAATAACTACTGATGATTACTCAAACCATTTGGGATTTGATTTAATTTTACCAAGGAATTATACAATTATATATCATTTTTTAAATAGCACTGTATATCAGCAGATATATTTGTAATATAACAGTGAAGAGTTTAACAAGAAAATATGTTCATGTTGACCATCTAACCACTTAAAAAAGGTTTTGGGGGGAATTTTCTGCTTTATATTTGAAATGGAGCAATAAAAATATATTCCACTATGTTGCTATTGCTGAAATACTGGTTTCAGTATCTTTTGTTTTAAAGATGGTGTCAGTGTAGAATCCATTTTATGCATTTTCCACTTATGGCAAATAAAAATATTTATTTTTATTTCATTTTATTTTATCAAGGTTTATATACCGCCCCCTCTCCCAAGGGACTGGGACGGTGCACAGCCAGATAAAAACACATACATAAATAATCCAAGAACCAATTAAAATAATTTCATAGGGCTGATAAAGATTAAAAAATTACCAGTTAAATTTGGCATTAAAATCAACAATTAAAATAAATAAAATTTAAATTTAAAAGATTTAAAATTACAAAGCAAGAACAATTTAAAATTTAAACCCTGAGGTATCAGGCCAGACCAGCTAGCTGGAAAAGAAAATATTAAGATAGTGAGCTAAATGAAAAATCAGTGGGCCCAGATGGGTCTTCTTCAACAGATGCTTTCTAGGACCACCATCACTATCAGAGAGCAACTAAACTAGGTTTCTGAAGAAAGCTGAAGCCATTAATGTAAGCTTCTAAAACAGACTCTAAAATAAAGACAAATGGATATTGAGGAAAGAACTGAGTTTTGTGTATACAACTGCATCTGCATATAACATTTACATATAAATGAGAATATGTCTGCAGGCAGAGTTGTATATGAAATAACCATGCTATTGAACTCTCCCTCATTTTGCTAGAATATCATGAGGTACAAGAGCCTTGTTGCTCCTGGGCTAGTCTGTTTATATTAATATTCCAAACCAAATAGATACAAAACAGCTTGTCTGAATATTGGTTATAAACAGCACAACCTGGCAATTGTGAAAGAACTAAGTTTTCTGCTACTTTCTATTTGAACTCAATTTAAAAGGCTGCTCTTAAGCTCTAAATGGCTTGTGCAATAGAGACCTGAATGTTTGTGTGGTGAGATAGGAATGCATTCAGCCATTAACTGTCTTTAGAGGTCTAGTTTACTATACCTTTACCTTCTAAAATAGTTGTAAAATAGATACCTTTTCATCTGGGGCATTTAATGCTTAGGTCTGGCCTTTCATTTCAGTACATTTTATTACCCACTTACTGTTTGGGGGCAACAGTTTACTAAGAAATTTTATTCCTTTCTAGCATTTAATAGAATCCAAATTTCTTGTTTCGATTGCTTTTTGACTCTACCTTACCACGTTTTCTTTTGTTATTGCTGGATAGCGTTAGTTAGCTAAGAGGTGTGAATACAGATATTTTAATTAGCTAACACCGAATATGTAATAATCTTACCTAGAAATAAGACCCATTGGAGTAAATAAGAAATATGTGCAGAATTGAATCATAATTAGAATGAGGTATTTATTTATTTATTTATTTATTTAGTTAGTTAGTTAGTTAGTTAGTTAGTTAGTTAGTTAGTTAGTTAATAACTGTGCAAATTATTCAAAAGAAGTTTTCCACAAAAAATGCTAGATGGTCTGAAGCACCTCTCTTTAATGTATTGAAGCAGCCACTTCCTGTGAATACATGAGTGCATGCGTGTACACACACAGGTACTGTACCCCACTTTGCTGCTGGCCCTATCAGCAATGTTTCTAAGTGTGCACATGCAGGCAGTTGGAAATAACTTTTGAAGCAGACATACAGGCCTTCCAAAGGAAGTGGTTTCTTCAGTGTTTTCAAGGAGAAATGCTTTGTAAGAGCTAACAAGCTTTGCAAAGCACATCTTTCAAATATTTAGCACACCCTACTGTCCAGCTTCTACATGAACATATCCAGCAAAGAGGTTCTCACCTCTTAGTATGGTTCATTGTTGTAATGCTCTTTCTCAGAATAATTTTTCTTCATGTTCATAGAGAATCTGCCTTATTCAGTGTCCTTCACTCTGATGAATTGAACAGCATATTAAATCATCCCCTCTGTCTCTCCTAAGGAGACAAAAGACACTTGAATGAAGGGCAGGCTTTCATGCTGTTTGCCTTACTGAAATTTATAGAATTACTATGAGTCTGCAAGAATTACCTTTGATTACTTGTACTGTACACATGTAACCAAGCAATAACATTAACCACAGACATAAACAAAAATAGTAGTAACCCAATATGGCATATTCCTTCTGACTAAGAAACCTGTTACAATTCCATATCTAGAACTGTGGTAGCTTATACATGTAAATGAGATCAGGTCTATCGCAATCAGAAACCCTTGGATGCCCAATAGCCCTGATGACTGTGGAGTAAGTACCATTTGTTTATCTATTGGGTTGAGTTGAGTTTCCAACCATGTCACACATAGCCACTTCTTTCCATATTTCTTAGCTCTTTAGCCAGTCAATACGTTGTGCTTCATCCCCAGAGAACTGCTTGCCATTTTCAATTCAGTGCTCTCAACTGTTCTCAAATTAGGGTTGAGAAAGTCCAAGTTTGAATGTAAGATACAATCTAAGAACAATATCACTATCATTTGATTTTTTTTTGTTGCATATACAACCTTGTGTTCTATAAGCAGAAATTTGCAAACTTTTGATTCAATATGAAATTGAATCTCTGGATATTGCCTGTAAAGCATTTTTGAAGCTTCGAACAAGCAGTCTATTTGCACCTGTACAAAACTGAAGTTCTGTGTCTGGTTTCATTATTTTTTCAGAAATATAAAAACTGCTCAGCTCCAGTTTGTGGTGATTGTCACTTCCTGATCATTCTGGAAAACCTACTGTTTCAGGATTTTATCATAGTGCTGATAAAATTCCATGAACTCAAGTTTGTTGTGCAAATCCAGCCATTCTTGGTTGTTGGAGTTTCCAAGATAGTATTGGGTCTCATCCAGCATCTTATCATCTCAGTGATGATGAAAAATATTCATTCTCTGTGATAGAAAAGACATGTGAAGAACCCCCAACTTATTGAGATTTTTTTTACATTATTTACTTTGTAGAAGTAAGCTAGATAAGCTTTTGCATAATTTGGAGTATGTTTTTAAATTCTATTTTGTATCTCTGTCCTTCGAAGAACAATTCCAAGGGCTGTATTCAAGCAGCTGCTGTGAATGGAATCCCTTTTTCTGGATTCAATATTGACAATAGTGGATAATCATGGGAATAAATTATCTATTTGTGCATTCTTTTTGTCTGTATTTGTCAGTGGGCATAAGCAAAATCTATCAGATGTTTACATTTTTCATGATATCTGATGTAACTCTGCCATAGTGTAAAACATCACAAGTCACTTTCAGTGGTGTGAATTACCGTATAATGCATAAGCACTATGTCTGATGTCATCATTTCTTTCCTTTTGTGAAAGCTTGTTTGAGTCATCTTGCCCATTGCTATGCCCTCTTCACTTGCAGTAGAGAGCTCCAGGGTTATGGTATTCTGATTACATTTGGCAAGAATCTGTTACAGTAATTAACACATTTTAAAAAGCATCACAGCTGTGATATGACTCAAAGCATTCACAACAACTTGATTTTTCTCTGAATATTTGCATAGGCCTTGTATGCCCATTATATGACTGTAAAATGTAATATGTTTAAAAGACTGGTGTCTATCCCTTTCCATAACACTGTCTTGAGGTTTTGCAGATGCACCTCATTATTTTTTTAGTGATTTTTTTTTTAAAGTTTGTTCTTTAATTGTAATGTAATGTTTAATTTGTGTCTGTGAAAACAGTGTATTGTAACCTTACTGTAAGTGGTAGGTCTCCAATATCAAAGTATGGAAAAATAGGGAATTTGCTGATATCTCCCTGGATCAGCATTTTAAACTTTTTGGGTCAGAATTGTTGAACTTCATTGTTGTACCTATCACTGATGAAACAAAGAGCTAGGTTTCGGTCTGAAATCAGTCTCAAGGGTCTTATGGAAGAAAGTAGCTCATGAGACTATTTAGGAGTTTCCTTCCACCAATAGAAATTATTCTTTCTGCTTTGCAGAAAACAGTGAGGAAGAATTATAATGTAGTTAGTATTTTTTAAGATGAATAATGCAAGAAATTATTGTTTGGGATTGAATACTGTAAAAAAAGGTTCCAACAACAATACGCACTACAATGTAGAACTTATTTAAATGGGCAGCCTTCCCACACCTTAACTGAAACCTCTGAACACATCTATATTTTTTATTACAATACTACTCCACAATTTAGTAATAAAACCAGATCAGATGTTTATATTTGTTAGTGATTTTTATGTATAGATGGTATTCAATTAGAGTGTCAAGTGATTTGAAAATATGTGCTGCTTGGTAGGTTAAGGCAATAAAAGACAATATAGAAAAATAATTTCAATTATTTTTAATATAGAAAAAGAAATTTGTAATAATTTAGATAGTTGGATCAGTCATCTTTTCCTGATTGCCTTTAGGTTGTATTTTGCTAAATCTTTTTCTCAAATACCCCACATACGTTTTTCAATCTGAGACTGAAATATAATGTGGACGTTTATTTGAAACTCCTTATATGATATTGTTAAGATGTCTGATATACAGACATTCCTTAATTCAGTTTTAAAAAAACCAGATTGAGCAATTTGCTTTATGATAATATATTTGTAAAGCAGAGACAGGCAATTTTTCATGGCCTGACAAATGCGTTCAACTCCCCATCCCCACTAAGCACTGCAACATATGCGGACAGCAAAAATTGTTTTTGAAATATGCAGAAATAATTTTTTAAAAAGATACTGAGATATACAGAAAGATAAAATCAGAATGGTATAGAGTGAATAATATTGATTTCTTAAAATGTTGGTTTTCTTCTCATTTTCAGTGGAAATCATAGAGAATTCCAGAACCAAAATATAGCTGCCTACTCCTGTATAAAAGTAACATAGGAAGTAGAATTGTAGAGAAAATTAGCATTAATATATTGAAATGATGCTTCAATCTGGTAATTTTCCCAAGCGAATGTTGTCATAGAAGTGGGAAAAGGAGTAGCTGACACTGAAAGTGTAGCGAACCATGTAATTTATTTTGCATGTATACTGGGCCTTCGGTGAGTGTGTGTGAGAGAGAGAGATAGAGAGGGAGAGAGAATATTTTATCTAGGAGAAAAGCAACACTTTTCATTTCAACAATTTCTATATGGTAACATTGGGGCCAATACTATTCAAGAAAAAAATATCCCAGTATTTGCATTAGGTATTTGCATAGCTCTTTTTAAATGGACTTTTTCAATTCTACACTATCTACAATAAAACACTTCGGAACTAGGCATCTTTCTTCTTGATGCATGCGTACAGATAGCTTTAAAGGTTTCACACAAAGAGTAAAAATCCAAAAGCATTTCAGACTGGAAATATTTTGCCTTTGAAATGGTGTGGGAGAGAATTCCAAAAGAGAATTCCTAACGGAATACAAAGAAACCTTGCATATTAATAAATAAAATAATATAATCAGTAAAGTATGCAATGCAAGTGACTTGATTAACATGTTAGATTAGGCCCAAGAGGCCAACTCCACCTTTATTTTCTTAAATCTATGTCACATGGTTGTTACTGTGGAAAAGATTCCATGAGAATTAAATATGCAGACTTGCAATTGTGGGGTAAACAGAGGATGTAAAACTAAGTAACTAATTAAAATTAAGAGTTTTGTAACTCCAGTACTTTAAAGACCAAAAAAGGGACATGTGAATTTTTGAATTACACATCATGCATGCTGCCTGACATTTAGTTTAAAAAAATCATGAAAACACCAGCCTGAACATTGTTGAGTAATAAATATGCTAGCAATTTACAAATATTTTTTGTTGTCACAATGTAATAGGCTATCCTAGAATTAGAAGTATGACTGTTTTAGAAGGTCTTCGAAGTTTAGTCTGAGTAGAGCTATTACCAGAATGTATTAATTACTTATTTATTTTTGTCATATGTATTTTGCATAATGTTTTATTATATTACCTTAACTATAAACCGTCTGCTCATTAGAATCTGTAGGATTAAAGCAATATAGAAATTTAATACATAAAAATTGCTACATGAGCATCTATAAACTTAGCTACCATCCAGCGTCAGACATTATAGGAATGTCTGATTTAGACTTGGGTAGTTTAAAATGGATGTTATTAGACCTCCACAGAATAATTAATAATACAACAACAACTACCACAACAATAATAATAGCTACTGTTATGTTTCATTATTGATTATTAACAATTGCTGATGGTCACAACCAGTTTGCTACACTTTCAATAATATGGACAGAATATTATTCCATATTATTACATATTGAGGCTTGCAAAGATGATGTCTACTTTGGAATCCTGTGAAAATGAGCCACGGTATTTGGTGCATCATATAGGTAGTCCCTGACTTACGACCACAATTGAGCCCAAAATTTCTGTTGCTAAGTGAGACATTTGTTAAGTTAGTTTTGTCCCATTTTATGGTCTTTCTTGCCACATTTGTTAAGTGAATCACTTCAATTGTTCAGTTAGTAACACGGTTGTCAAATGAATCTGGCTTCTGCATTAACTTTCTTGTCAGAAGGTTACATAAGGTGATCACATGACCCCAGGACACTGCAACTGTCATAAATACCAGTCAGTTGTTAACAGTATGCATTTTGGTCATGTGACCAGGGGGATGCTGCAATAGTCATAAGTGTGAAAATGGTCATAAGTCATTTTTTTCAGTGCCGTTGTAACTTCAAACTGTCACTAAATGAACTGTTGTAAATCAAGGATTACCTGTACTATATTCCCATGATAGCTTTTACAGCTGCCTTAGAAGCATTTCCAATTCAATACATTTCTCACCCTTGACCAACTTGATGGTCAGCACAGATGGTCACAGATCTGGACCTTCTTATCTGATCAGTGCAAAGAGTAACACCCCCTCCAAAAAAGGAAACCACCCCCTCCAACAGTAGAACAATTATTTGCAAATCCTTTAGTATATTTCCAGCTTTGTTTCTTAATGCCTGTTAAAAATAACCTGATGTTAGAAATTGTTTGATCTTCATAAATGCCTGATACATTTCGCTCTGAACTGTAAAATGGGTTTTTCCTCATCCTCAGATATTACGGAAGATAAATGGGTTCGTTGTGTGTTACAAGGGAAAAATGAATCCATTATCACATTTCTGATGACAGCTAATGAACAGGGAAAAGTCATCATTCACAACATAAAGCAAAAAGGTAAGCTAAGGAATGTTGGTGTACATGAACCCTCCTAACATATATCCATTTCTAAAAAGGGCTATTGGAAGGGATCGACGACAACACACCATGGCCAACTCGCCATGACCAATCCACCGCAGCCAACTTGGAGAAGTTACACTAATATTGGAGAAATGGGGGGAATAGGATAATTAAACAAAGGATGCCAAAGAAGAGACAAAATGAAATGTAAATGGCAAAAATTAAAATAAAAATTTAATTATTTTAGATAATTAAATTGAATTTTTGAATTGTCCTGCAGCAAGTTATCCTGAGGTGAATTGGTCATGACGAGTTGTCCCATGGCGAGTTGATTGCAGTGAGATAGTTGTTAAGTGAATTTTGCCCTAAAAGGCAACATTTCTTGCCACAGTTGTTAAGTGAATCACAGCAGTTGCTAACATAGTTGTCAAGGGAATCTGGCTTTCCCCATTGACTTTGCTTGTCAGAAGATCACAAAAGGTGATCACATGACCTCAGAACACTGCGACAGTTAGTCAGTTGCCAAGCATCTGAATTTTAATCACATGACCATGGGGATGTTGCAATGGTCGTAAGTGTAAAAAGTGGTCATAAGTCACTTTTTTCAGTGCCGTTGTAACTTTGAATGATCATTAAATGAAAGGTTGTAACTACATACATATGGACTACATACATATGGACTATCCATATGCCTTGCCTAAAAGTTTTTCTACAGAATATTACATCTCTGTCCCTATGTTTCATTTAATACTGTTAAGAGGGTTTAAGTACATAAAGTTGATGAGCAAATTCCTTTCTACAATATCTTTCTGCTTATGGCTCCCAGATTTTAAGGCAAAATATTTTAATAAAATGAAGTGTAAGAGGCACCTTGCCTCCTAAAGCAGGCCTTTTTGTGTGGCCATTCATAAATATGGCAAAACAAGGAACATGCTAGCCAATGTTAAGGTTGTTTGTTCAATCTTTCAGTCATTCTAGATCTCCCAAAGGCTGATGCACTTACTTTTTATGTGTGAGTGGCTTACATGTAACTCATCCTTATCTACATGAATGAGGCAGCTATCATACATGCCAATGCTGTGTGTATACAAAAGAACACATTGGGATTTGATCCATCTTTAAACAAAACCTATTCAAAACTGAAAAGTTCACAGCAACTTTTTCTAAACTGACACTTTCCAAATTTTGCCTTCCAGTGTTTCCAGGATTCTGATAATTATAGATGAAAGTAACATTTACCTATGCTGCATTGTTTCTTCCTTTTTCCCCATATTAATAGCTATTTATTTATTTAACAATTTTCACTATTGTCTCTCTTTTTTCTACAGATTATCCACACCCTCCAAATATTACAATGATTGTATTGGGGGTTTCTACTGCAGTAGTTGTCACTGGGATTGTATTACTTTCCATGTGGAAATTGTTTATTTCATTTGAAGACCGTAAAGAAGTTGCTAAATTTGAAGCAGAGAAGTCGAAGGCCAAATGGCAAACGGTACATTTAAAAAAAAAACATGATTCAGGACATCATTATTGTAAACGGTTGCAAGATAAAATTGCTACTGTGACCATAGTAGAGCCAGTTTGGTGTCCTGGTGAAAGTGTTGATCTAGGAGACTGTGTGTCATAGCCCCATAAAGCTGGCTAGATGAGACTCTCTCTCAGCCCAACTCACCTCACAGTAATCCTAAAACGAACACTAATCTGAATACTAATCCTGATCTTAACCTTAATGTTGCTTTTTGGCTGTGACATCAGAGAAGTCAAAACCTAACCATAACGCTAACCCCAACCTTAAACCTAATGCCAACCCTAACCCTCACTCCAATCCTAACTGTAACCACAGCCTTAACCCTAACATCAACCCTAACCCTAAAGTCAATGCTAATGCTAGCAGTAACCCTAGTAGCAATAGTACTCCTAGATCTAATACCAACCCTAACTTTTTCCCTAGTGCCAACCCAAACTATAAGGATATAAAACCAGCCTCTAATCTAATCCAAACCCTAACCTTAATCCTAACATCAATGCCAACATTAAGCCTAATGCCTATGTTAACCCTAACCCTCACTCTATTCTTAACACTAATGCCAATGCCAACCCTAACCCTGACTTTAACCTTAATATTGGCTTTTGGCTGTCACATCAGGGAAGCCTAACCCTAACCCTCACTCTATTCTTAACACTAATGCCAATGCCAACCCTAACCCTGACTTTAACCTTAATATTGGCTTTTGGCTGTCACATCAGGGAAGCCTAACCCTAACCCTCACTCTATTCTTAACACTAATGCCAATGCCAACCCTAACCCTGACTTTAACCTTAATATTGGCT
>JANHFJ010003512.1:103784-116139 GCA_032468195.1 Cerberus rynchops
CACCCATAAAACAGTGTTTCTCAACTGTGGCAACTTTAAAATGTATGGACTTCAACTCCCAGAATTCCCCCGCCAGCTGGTTGGGGAACTCTTGGAGTTGAAGTCCATACTTCTTAAAGTTGCCAAGTTTGAGAAACACTATCGCAAAGGGAGAGAAAATACCAACGCTGTATCGTTGGTATTTAATACCAGATAAGTTATCAAGAATGTATAAAGGTATTTCAAATGAATGTTGGAAACACAAATGTAAAGAAGGGACTTTTGATCGTTTACGGTGGACCTGAGATAAAGCAAAGAAATATTGTAGTAGGATTCATATTCTAACATAGAAAATTCTTAAAGGAAATATAAAGATAAAACCAGAAACTTTTCTTTTGGGTTTAATGGGAAAAAGACTTGGAAAAAAAAGAGTTTGGAATTTAGATGTTATATATATATTGGCGGCAGCAATATTACTTTACGCACAAAAATGGAAGGATACTTGGATCCCCACAATGGACGAGTGGCTGCGTCCATCGATGGAGTTAGCAGAGATGGCTAAATGGACTGTTTTGATTGAAGAACAAAATACAAATACTTTTATTTCTACTTGGAAACCGCTTCTGGATGTTTGTGCTTGGGGTGTAAAAAAAAAATGAAACCGATTTTGGGCTTTACCAATTAGATAGATTCACTGTTATAGAAATGGCTAGTTTATTCTCTTATACAAAACTAAAAAGTTGAGGTTTGCCTTATTCTACTGCACCAAAGGGATTGGGAAGTTAATGCCTTCCCCCCCCAAACACACCTTCTTTTCTATACTCTTCCTTTCCCTTCTCCCTCCCCTATTTGTTTTTGTATTTTGGTATTTTATCTTATAAACCAATAAAAGAAACTGTAAATGAGGATTGCAAAGGGAGAAAGAATAAGTGCTCTGCGTTCCAGATTCAGTTGCCTTGAGAGAAAAAATCACCTTTGTTTTCCTTGGGATGAGGATCCTTACGCTTCCGTTTCCGGGACGGTTTGATCCACGGACTGTCGTGCCGCCAACGCTTCCGGGCTTTACGTTTGGAACTGGAGGCCGTGCTCTGGAGGACAAGAAGAGCCCCCCAGAATGATGAGCAGGAGCGAAGGTGAACACTGGAGCCTACCTGCAGATGGCTACACTATGCATCTTGGCCTCAAATGGGTAAAGAGCCTCATCTACTACAGGTAATCCTCCAAGTTACGCCCACAATTGAGCCCAAAATTTATGTTGCTAAGTGAAACATTTGTGAAGTGAGTTTTGTCCCATTTTACGACTTGCCTTAGTTGTTAAGTGAATCATTGGATATGTTAGGTCAATAACATGGTTGTTAAGTGAATCTGGATTCCCCATTGACTTTGCTGGTCAGAAGGGCCGCAAAACGGGACCCCGTGACATTGCAACCGTCATAAATATGAGTCAGTTGCCAAGCATCTGACTTTTGATCACATGACCATGGGGATGTTGCAATAGTTGTAAGTTTGAAAAACGGTCATAAGTCACTTTTTTCAATGTTGTTGTAATTTCAAACAGTCACTAAACGAACTGTTGTAAGTCGAGGGCTACCTGTATTAGGTATATTCAGTATCTTGTGGGCTATAAATTAGTAATTGTTAGTATTGACATTAATAGATTAATGTTGATTAAGAGATAGATGAATTAATTAGATCAAAGCTAGGCATTGATTGTCTCATGCGGGGGAGAAGTGATTCACAGGAGAACTACGATAAGAACTTTTTGTATCTATTTAATTCATAAGCTATAAAACTCCTGTTTGCTTATCTTTCGATACAGCAATGAACAAAATTGTGGGTCTCACTAAGATTATTGGAACTGAGCCTACTTTTTATATTGCTTTGTTGACACTAGGCATGACTCTTGATGCAAGAATCTTTGTAGTATACTGGCCCCCATTACAAGTACTGTAGGCAAGTAAGTTAATCAAGCAGGCTTCATGGTATATAATGGCAAGTCCCACTTTAAAATAATGCACTCACTACTGAGCTATTGAAAAAGCAGAATCAAGAAGATTGATCGCCTAGAGTTTTACTCTAAAGTAACCAAAGTCCCTTTGTCTGCACCAATATATTAGAGATTTCCCAAGGACAGAGCCATTCCCTGATAACATTATCAGGACTTTCCTGCTTCCATGTAAGTGCACACTCACCACTTTTATTGATTGTTTGACACTTCTAAAACCAGAAACCGTGCCCAAAGGTTATAAGAAAGGAAAGCCTAACAAACTGCTCTGGAAGTATGCAGATTAAGACCGGTCAAATGTTATCAATTTGAATAGAGAAACACCATTGATCCCAAGTAAATAAGTTTTTACAGAATTTGGAAATCAAAACATTAGTGAAAAGTTCGTTAGAGCTTAATATAAGAAACTTCAGAGTTTATGCTGCAGCCTGTTCAAAACCAGGCTGTGGAAGTGGTGCGCAAGCATATGTGTGCAAAGCTGCATTTGTGAAATAGGTGTGTGCACACACAAAAGCATCTGCTCCCCTGCTGCCAGTGCTTCTGCCAGTCCACAGAGCCAGAAAGGTTGGAGATCCCTGCTTTATGGGAGTAAAAGGCACATCCATGCTTTGGAGATATAATAGGATGGTGTGGTCTTATTGTATTAAAAAGCTTATTGATAAAAGCCTGGATTGTGCAATAAACCTTTTGCCCATTTCTTGTCCTTCACCAATATCTTTGATAGGATAGCTAGAATGCAATATAGATCCATAAAATTATGAACATCACTAATAACTGCCCCCAGATTTCAAAATCTGCCTGTCTAATTTAGGCACAGGGAGTCCTCAACTTACAACAGTTTGGTGACTGTTTAAAGTTACAACCACACTGAAAAAAGTGACTTATGACCAGTCCTTGGGCTTATGACCACCACAATGTCCCTGTTGTCACATGACTGACTTGGCTACCTACATGTATGTATTATAATGATTGCAGCATTCTGGGATCTTGTGATCACCATTTGTGACCTTCCCAGGAACCTTCCCATAAGCACAGTCAATGAGGGAATCCAGATTCATTTACCCGTATGATTCACTTAATGACAGTGGCAAAAAAGTCTGTAAAATTGATATGGCTCATTTAATGACCACATCACTTAGCAATAGACATTCCAGTCCCAATTGTGGTTGTAAGCTGAGGACTACCTGTAAAGTAAATTAATATATTTAATCTTTCCCTCCTTTTTAATTTTGGTAGTAATTTTGGAGAGGTTTGAAGAACTGTATCAAAAGCATTTGAAAGTTGCATGTAGCTCTGGGTCTCCTCAGATACGTATATGCCTATATGCCCCCTTGTTTTACACCCAATCCCAACTTTTAAGAAATACATTTTTAGCTCCATGCTTTTTCAGTGTTTTATTGCTTGATTTGAATATTGCTGCAATCTGAATGAAAGTGCTCTCAACAGGAAAAAAAAATAACGTTTTCTCTAACAGTTTAACCAGAAAGAAGTGAACATAATGGGCCTCTAAATCTTTTTTCTGCAAGCTGAGATTTTCTATAAAGTATACATAAAAGCAGTGAGGCTAAAAGCAGAGTGTTTTAAAAAGATGGGGTGCTATCATCTTAACAAAGTGAGAACACAGCTGTTCAACAGTTGCTGTCATGAATGAGGCGACACTTCAGGAGTTTCAGGTAGTTGTCAATTTTGTGGGAGTCCCGGCGCAAACAGTGCAACAGATTGTAGAAGGCGAAGAGGCGGGAATTTTCGTCAGCCAATTGGAGGGAAGGGAGACCAGTCCATCTAGAATAGACTTCATTGCCTAAGTCACCTGGGCGAACCTAAGGAAAGTACAAAATCAAAATAACCTTTGATGGTTTCACAGTTGTTAAATAAATTTTGGTTAATTTTTAAAACAGAGACGCACACCTTCCATACAAGTTAGGAAGATAGATGGAGAGCTACACTACAAATAGAGGGATTCCTAAGAGATAAAATGTGTGCTTTAAACATGTTCTAGGTTTAAGATAATTGCTTTGCTCCTAAAATATCCCCATCTTAAATAAATCCTTCCATTCCCCACTATTCTGTCAGAGCTGGAGAAGCTTCTTGGATGAGAAGTGAAACGTCCTGAAAAAGCACCTTTGGGCATCCCCATCTTTGAACAGATAGGTTACATATACTTATACACTGTCCTTGGTCAATGACAATAACTGGGACCAGATCCATTGCTAAGGGATTAGTCACATAAAGAATGATGTCATATGACTGTACCACTTAGCAATGGCAATCCGGGCAATCCCCACTGTCATCCCTGAGCAAGCTTTGTGGATTGTTAAAAAAGCTCTAGATGGCTTACAATCAGGCAGGCAGGTAACGTGCAAAGCACAATGCAAATGTGACTGGATTGGGGACTCCTGCTGCCAGGTGTAGAGGCTGCACGAATGGCTCACAAAATGTGGCACAAATGCAGCAGGGCCAGCCAGGGGTGGCTGCTGCCAGATCGGGAATGGTGTGAACAATTTACCAGAGTGATTGTGATCTTTCCTACCAGCTTCCCCATTGACGCTTGCTTGAGGCAAGCTGGCAAGAAAGATAACAAATGGCAATTGGAGGACACTGCAGCCATTATAAGCAGAAATCTGTTGCCGAGCACACAGATCATGATCTCAGTGGGAATGCTGTGACAGTCATTTTTAAGTCTCCTTTTTCAAAGCTGTTGTAATTTTGAATGATTGCTGAATGAATGGATAAACAAGGATTACCGATACAGACAGATATAGATACAGAAATATTGATATAGTTTTGTAATCAGTCTTTACTTCTGGTGACTGCCTGAACAAGTCTCTTCTGGTTTTTTTTAGCAAGATTTTCGGAAGTGGTTTACCATTGCCTCCTTCTAGGACTAAAAGAAAGTGACTGGCCCAAGGTCACCCAGCTAGCTTGGCACCTGGAACTGACAATCTCCTAATTTAATGCCTTAAATCACTGCACCAAACTGTCTCTCATCATCTTTCAATGTGTGTGTGTATTAAAAAAGGGAGTCAAAATGCCTGGTTCCATCAGGATTGATAGACCAAAAATGCTTGTCGCCTATACTTTTTGCACTCCTGCCTTAGAGAGGTATAACATGATTGAAGATTTATCAGATAATTTGGAATCTGAGCAAATCTTGGCTTAAATCTTAAAATGCCCAGTAATTAAAGCAGGGTAAGGTAATTCCTGGGGTCAGTATTGTATTTGCTTCTCACTATAATAAAAGCCTTTGATTGGTGAAAGAAGGCAAAATATACTGTAAGTCTTACTTGTTTACTTTGCAGCTCTAATATGCAAAGTGCATTCTAATTATCTTGTATATATATCTTGTCATGAACTTGTATTACAAAAGAGTGTTTTTTTGGGTGAAATATAAGTTAAAAAGTTCAGTCTGTTGAATACTTAATAATCTCAGTGCTGCTAAAATAATCTTTTAACCCATGTGGTATGGCTGTTGTATTATTTATTCTTTTTATTATCTTCTTTACTCCCCCCTTTATTGGATCATCATTATTATTGTTGTTGTTCTGTTGTTTTGCATGTACACTGAGTGCTTTGTACCAGAGACAAGTTCTTTGTCTGTCTAATCACACTTGGCCAAGTAAAGTATTCAATTCAATTCAAAATATCTTGTACCAACATGTACAATGTGCAGACAGTGTTGAGCATTAGATTGGGAAAGTTTGCTGTAGATATTATATCCAACTTGTATCATTTGGCAGTTCAACAGAGGCAGCCTAAAAAGATCACCACCAGACTGAATAGCTTAAGATGGAAAAAGAGAAACATTCTACCTGATGATTGTAACTAACTCAAGAAAACAGTAGGGCTTGTCAGGATCCAATCTATGCATTAGTAATCTAGGACTTGTGTGCTAGTGAAACATTGGCCAGTAATGATAATCTGAAATGCTTGAACATGCAAGGCATTTTCTGATAGTGTTGTAAGCATGATTTGCACTAATTTGAGGATGGAAGGCAGTCATATTAGCCTACTCCTAATAGATCAGGGAAAACAGCAAATATAACTCCCTACATACAACATGGTTGTAAAAAAGGTTTAGTGTCCTTGCTTAGAATGGGTTTTGATGCCCTGGCTTAAAACAGATAGTTGCTTTTTAGGCATATTTAAATTTTACATAGAAAAAGCTGCCTAGGTGTCTTTCTGTAAAAAGTTAACTATTTCAACTGCTGAAAGAAAAGGCAAATATGAAAAGAAAATGATGGCATCCACCTTAAAATTGCTTAGAAATACCTATTTTGATGTGTTTGCTTTCAATTACTGTCCTTCATTTTCACACCAGATTTTGAATATGACACATTAGAAATTAAGATAATATAATAAGGTGAATTCAGAAACATTCTTGGTTCAAGCAAGTATGGAAAAAAAGAATGTTAATATTTTTAATGTAAAAAATATGTACTAGATATGCAACAATGTTTATTTATTGCCTTCCTTTATGGCACAGACTTGCTTATTCTGTTACTTTTCTAAGGCACATTACTACATATGTTGAAAAAAAATATTGATTGCTATCAAACTAACTATATCACATATTAAGTATGTAACGTGAAGCTGAGTTTGAGATTTTTTTTTTGTAAACTAGTTTTTTTTTTAATCTCAGCCTGTGTAGAGGGCAAGAGAAAGCTTGAATTCCTTCTCTGTAAGGAAATGTTAAAAAGAAAAAAAATGGTATCTATGAAAGTTATTGTTTTTTTCAGTACTTTCATGTGCAGGAGAATAATGTTAATTTTATAAAATATAAGGTAGGAGCAAGATAAAGGTTCTCCTACGCTGTTTGCTGATTCTCAGTCTAGGTTTGGCCATGTTCTTTTTTTAGCGTTAAGAAAAAAATTACATCAGCTTTATGCTTTGTTGTTTGGCACTTTGTAACTTTTTTATTAGTAAGGAACAAGATATTTTGCTACTTCTTATACACGCCAAACAGATCCCAGATCTGAAAGGTTTTGCTGACACTTTTAACTTCTTACTTTCTTTCTTTGAAGCATTTTAATCCAAACAAACAAACAAAATCTTTCTCATTTTATACATTTTGAATAGTATTATGAAGCTGGAAGGACTTCAGAGGATTTTTTTTTTGACTCACCCGTCCAACTATTCTCTCCATCCCCTCAAGAAGTCGTTTATTTTGCTCCTCAATCTCCATGGCCTTCCAGAGAATAGTATCAGGAGCTTCCTTGATTTGTTCAACTTCAGAGACCAGATGTAATAGAGGATCATTCCAGGAACGGAGTACACTCAAAACTAGATTTAATAGGTCCTCATGCTGTTCATTGGCAACAAAAATGGTACAGTTAATGTGCAAAATCTACACAGGGGTATGGAATTTTTTTTTTTAATTAAGCCTACCTTAAAATGTCCTTACTGCAATTTTGTCCATTTATCAGATATAGCTAAACTATAGGCTGTAGTGCAATTGCGAGGTGTTTTTCGTTTAACTGTAACTAGACAAGAGACTGCCCTAAAATACCAGACTCTCAGTAAATTATCTGCACTGCCAGTAGAAATCACTCCATTCATCTTTATTACATAAACGCCATTTAATCCAAAGATTAGCCTGAGCATTAATGATACATTTTTAGAAATAAGGGATCTAGAAAATATTTGAAGATATAATGGAAGATGTGATCTGTGGTAGGCCACTTAATATCTCATCCTGAAGCATTTATATTGTCTACATCAAATCCTGCAAACATGCCCAGACACAAGGCTGATTTCAAGTGTTTTCCTTCTGGGAAGATTTCTTTTCTTTTGAAACTTTGCCACTGCTTGAGGTGAGCTGAAAGATCAAAGGGCTCTTGGCTTTCCTAGGATCCTCCTAGCCATTGTGTTGTCCTTGGGACCTCTCCAGTGTTGACAAGATCACTTTCCACTTTCCTTACATTGCAAAAAATGCATCTATTCTGTGGCATAAATTTCCTCCTGCTTCTCTTGGGAGAATTGCTATTGTAATATATTCAAAGGCTCAAACATCCCAAGTAGCCCGTGCAAACATAGATAAATGCCAGACACATACATATCTCAAATATTTGTGGCACATGTTTTGCTTTCTGAAAAGGGAGATTATTCAGTAGATGAATGGCATTTGAAATTGAATCAATAGGCTCTTGAGTGATACCTTAAAATTCCAAAGATTTCCTCTTCAAGTGCACAGAGGAGAAACTTTCTTTAAAATGGTATTATTCAGTAAGGTGTGTTTTATTTCCAAAACTGGAACATTGAGGAAACTTGTGTGATCAAGAGATCATTGCAATAGAGTTCTAGCCCCTGACCTTTTAGAATTGTTTTTTTCTATTTTTGCCAGATGTATTTTTTTCCTCTCCTGCTAGAGAATATATACAGACTATTTCATCTATAGTTTACTGTTTATGTATTTCTTCACACAAAAATACTGCCTCCCCATTTCTCCTTAGAGATATGGAGATATGGAGATATGCTTTCATCAACCCTCCCTGGATTTTTCCAGCCTTGTGAAAGATCAAACTTGTTTTATATTGTGAACGTATTACCTTTCTTTTTTGTTCATAACGGTCAGAGCATGCTTCCGTGTTTTGTGCTTTGCTTATTCCTACCATTTACAGAGGTGGAGCAATGGTAGAGCTGTCCTTTTATAACTCTATCTGTGGTAAGTGTGTGTTTTGAAAGGATTTCATCAGATTTCTGGTGAACTTGCTCACATCTGTCAACAAACCGAGTCAACTTACATGTATCTGCTGAGCTTGTTCTTTGTCTTCAGGAGTGGTTAGGGAAGAAGTATGGCAGCTGTTAACGGCCTTTGCAATAAAACCCCGGCCCTGAGCATAGCGTTCATCCTGACAGTAAACAAAGTTGACATTTAGTGAAGTAGATATTGCTCTCATTGGTTGATTTGTAAAATGTATCCTAGAGTTATGGAGGGCATTAATTTTGTCTCCCAACCTTATTGCATGGCTTAGTCAAAGGTTATCTGCCTCTATGTATATTGTGAAAGGAAACCAGTTTTTTCCTGGTGTTTTCCCCATATGAATAAAAGCTTTTTTATGGTACGAAGTGGCCCACATCCCACAGTTCCTCAGAATGTATATTTTCTGCCCTACTCCAAATAGCTTTCTTGCATGCATTTAGTTATTTTTCTCTGAGCAAATCTTTCACTTGGACATTTGTTACTTAGTTTTGCAGTTTTCATTTTGTTACTTTAAATGACTTCTGTGTACAGAAGACAATGTTTTCCTTCTTCCACATCCTTTGTTGAGGTTCAGTTCCCCAGGGTAGATGAAGCTTTTGCTACAATGGATCAATTAATGAGACTTAACTATCTGCCCCAGTCCATTTCCTACACTTGCATCTTAAGAAATAGTAGGACATCTAACTTTAAAATGAATAGAGGTGAGCTTATTTCACTGAGGAAAAGTGTATTTAGAGCAGATTCTGAAAACTTTGTTTCTTATCTCAATTTGAAGATATGAAACATAATATCCTGTGGGTTTCCAATTTAGAACTCCACTTGAAAGCTTGTGTAAAGCTTACTTTATTATGGAGCTTTGATAAATTTTCCACAAATACAGGTAGGTCTCCATTTACAACCACAATTGAGCCTAACATTTCTGTTACTAAAACAGAAATGTTAGGCTGAATTGTTAAGTTGTTAAGTGAATTTTGTTGTTGTTAAGTGAATTTTGCTCCATTTACCAATAGCACTTATATACCGCTTCACAGTGCTTTCTGTCCCTCTCTAAGCAGTCAGCATATTTCCCCCAACAATCTGGGTCCTCGTTTTATTGACCTCAGAAGGATGGAAGGCTGGGGCAACCTTGAGCTGGTGAGAATCGAACTCCTGGAATGAATAGTGAGTTAGCCCTGCAGTATTGCATTCTGACCACTGCACCAGCACAGACCTTTCTTGTCACAGTTGTTAAGAGAATCACTGCTGTTGTTAATTTAGTAATAATGTTCTTAAGTGAAACTGTCTTCTCCATTGATTTTGCTTGTCAGAAGGTTGCAAAAGGTGGTCACATGATCCCAGGACACTGCAACGGTCATAAGTATGAACCAGTTGCCAAGCATCTGAATTTTGATTACATGACCATGGGGACGCTGCAACAGTCGCAAATGTGAAAAAGAGTCATGAGTTATTTGTTTTCAGCGCTGTTATAACTTCAAACAGTTATTAAACAAACTGCTGTAAGTCGAGGACTACCTATAGCTTAAGAATCTTTTAATCCCACTAAGCAATAACATTTGCATGGTACAATTTAGCAATAATAAAGGCAGTATTATGAAATTACATTTCCAAATAGATAATAAAACACTGAGCCAATACTTTATATTTTACCCATTGCAAAACCAAACCAGAAGAAATCAGAAAACTGATTTTTTTTTAAAAAAAAAATCGAAATTGCCTTCATAAAATACCAGTGGCCAACCTGTGGAAATTCAGATGTTACTCATATATAATTCCTGGCAAATCCAGAAATGATTATAGCTGACAAGGGATGCCTGGAGTTGTTGTTCAGGAACACATGGTTTAGCCTCTGCTATAGGATTAGTTTTTTCCTTATGCCAAAATACTTACAAATTCATTGAATATTTCAGCAGACAGAGAGTGGATATAATGGGATAGTTTAACAGCACGGTCAAAAAGATCCCCGAGAGAAACCTGGCAATTGTCGGGCCCGTTAGGGCAAATGGGTGAAGATGTTACACACTTCCTTGAAAGGAACATATTACCCAGCAGCATGGTGGCTAGAAACAGGCCTTGAAGACAAAAAGAAAAAAGCAGATACCCATAAAAGGAAGTAAATCAAGAAAAAAAACAACACTCTACTTAGTATTCTGCAACCTCTTACTTTAATGCTTGACTTCTTAAATAATCATATGTGAGGAATTCAACCTTTTCACCTTAGCAGAGATAGGATATAAATTATGAAATAACAATAATCATAGCAACAATAAGTGTGGAAGTGTAGTTAAACCCCTTTCCTTTATAGCTGTTTCCAAGAGTGACTTCCTTCTTGACAAACATATGGTTTTAAAATTAAATTTGAGAGAAGGTAAGTGCGTCACAATCTAGATTTTTAATTTGTCTTGGGGTCCTGCCTGCAAATGTTCAGCAGCTGTACTGTTTAAGGTCTTTGGCATGAATAACTTTTAAAGGGAGTTGGTGCTGAATATGAATATGAGACATAATCTTTAGATTATGTCTCATATAAAATCTTTAAAATTAATTACTGATAAATCAGTACATTGATTAAACAGTGCTCTCTGCCCTGTTTTATTTTACAGAAGCAAATGACTGTGCTAAGAGCATGTACCAAATAGATGAAATTTACATTGGCAGAAGCTAAGTTTGATTTCTTGAGAAAAATTACAGCCTGGTGGTGCACCAGATCCTGAGCATACAGGAAATCCCATGATTCAGACTATTGCACTTCCCATTAGATAAATCACACATAAGGAATCAAAGAGATTTCAGTCTTATATTATGCAGCCTCAGTAGACAAAGTTGCTTACCTGAACAACAATTCTGATAAAAAACATGGTAGTTTTCCCTGTTCTGAATTCACTATTTTATACATTGATTTGCACTCTAACATGTTTTTTCAATACCCAGCATTGTATGAAACTGGTCCCGGATCTTTCTTTGGAAAACTTTTTGCAAGACTAGTGAATCCAAAGTTTAGTTATGTCCAAACTGCAATAGTGCTGTAGTATCTTTATTGGAACTAATTGAACCTCTAAGTTTCCAGTTCTCTTTTAAAATGCAAAGAACAGAAAGGAGCTTTTGCCAAACGTAATTAAACTCTATACAAATTGGTTGCATA
Organism: Cerberus rynchops; assembly: GCA_032468195.1. Lineage (NCBI taxonomy): Eukaryota > Metazoa > Chordata > Lepidosauria > Squamata > Homalopsidae > Cerberus > Cerberus rynchops. The sequence continues at coordinate 115,605 of JANHFJ010003512.1, forward strand.
ATCCTATATACAGTATTCCATGTAGGTGCTCCATTAGCTTTTAATTAGATTTATATATGATTGTCGTTCATAGGCTTGCGCTTTATTTTGGTTAGAATGGTCCAGAAAAGCAGCACTGTAACAGTTTTATTTTTAAATAAATTGAAAGCACTGGCAACATCTGATACTCTCTTTAGTATAGAATACTGCTAAACCACTGATATAATCCATCCCTTAAGGACATAAGGTGGTCTTGTGGGGTTCCCATTCATTTAATAGGATTTCCATAAGTTCTTTGGTTTTTTTTTAAGTTTCCTTGCTTATTTTTTATACTTAATTTTCATCAGTCAAAAATGTGTTGTTATTTAGACAACGCTTAGACATAGACTTTAAACCGGAATTTTTTTTTGCTGGGAATTATGCCGGAAATATTTAATAAAGAACTGAAATATTTGATTGTAAATGTATTGACAGCAGCGAGAATTGTATTTGCTAAGAACTGGAAAAATGAAAAAACACCTATGCAGGAGGAAGTGATTAAGAAAATTATGGAATG
>JANHFJ010003512.1:135405-148037 GCA_032468195.1 Cerberus rynchops
TTAAAGTGGGGGTGGGTGGGTAGGTGGGTGGAGGGGGAGCATGAGTGACACACGACATGTGCTTTTCTGCCAATGAAGAAAACACTTTAGGTCAGCCCAAACTAAGTTTCAAGATAGACTTTGCTGGTTCATCTGGAAACCACTTTCTCAGTTACTGTTAAATGTTGGTATCTGTACTATTCAGTGCACCTGGAATACCACAGGACACAATTCCCTTCAGCACCTGCCTTTGTCTGTCCCCCATCCCGACTTCGAAATATGTCATTCATTTATAGTTACTGAAAGTTGTAGCTAATTTCTTTTTTTAGCAGTGGCAACAGCACATTAACTCAGCAGCTGAATTTGTTCTTATGTCTCCCAGCTTCTTTTTTGGAGGAAGAGGCCTTAGAAATGCTGTGCTGCTCCCCCGCCACCCCCTTGCTACTTAGTGAGAATGGAGTTCTTACAGTAACATGGTTTGTTTAAGGAATGGCACCTATCCAAGTGGATGCCCTGAAGAACATCAATAACAGAACACATTTCCAGCCTTTGAGGAGTTTTCTGGATGCATGTGACCAAGTAAGACTCAAGTCATAACATAGTGCACTGTGCACCTGAAATCCTTCTGTTATTACCTGCTGAAATCCTTCTGTTATTACCTGCTATGTAATTTAATTATGTAGATATCAGTGGGCTCAAACTGCCATCCTGTAATATAGTGTTGTACAACTTGATTTCATTGAGGGCCATATCAGGGTTGTGTTTGATCTTGGGGTATCTCCAGGGTGGATGTGGCCAGGGTGGGCGTGGCCAGCTTGACATCACTCATGTCAGGGGTGCCTATGGTGGCCCAAGTGCTCTGCCAGAGAAAACAGTCTCCCGAGCTCCATTTTTGGCTGTGATGGCCTCCTGCAACCCTCTGTCAGCAAAAATAGAGCTTGGGAGGGCTGCGGGCGGCCCTCCTGAGTTTGACACTCCTGCTGTAATGTATCTTTTCTTTGCTTCCTCCAAAGACAACTGAAAGTGCTGGTAATGGAGAATCAAGGAGTCATGTAGTCAAGTTAGTTGGGTAGGGGGTTTCTCTTCCCTATGTGACAAAATTGTTGAAGGCACAAGGGAAGTGGATGTTTGAGGGGAGGACCCAAGAACATCAAGATGGCCACCTCTTTTATCTTCTTTATTTGAATCCAGGCTAAAGGGACCTTTTTTCCCCCCTTTCATTCAGTCCTGTCTGATTCTCAGAGACTTCCTAGATAAGCCTGCAGTTTTCTTGGCAAGGATTTTCAGAAATGATTTGCCATTGCCTCTTTCCTAGGGCTGAGAGAAAGTGACTGGCCCAAGGTCATCCAGCTGGCTTCGTAAACAAAGTTAAACTAGAACTCACAGCCTCCTGGTTTCTAACCTGATGCCTTCACCACTACACCAAACTGACCTTCAAAGGTAGTTAAAAGGAAGTAATTGTTTAACAAAAAGAAAAGGAAAATTCTTTTAATGGTGTCACTTCAACATACATATTATTTATATATTAGTAACATTTTTATAATGCAAGATGGTTTCATCATTATATTTCCTCTGTCAATGCAGTACCTACTGCACTAAGAGATGCAAAGATTTAAAGTTATTTAATTCAGATTTCAGTTGAACAGAGTTGTTTCTTATCTCAACTCCTTATTCCATAGCAAGCCCTGGAAGAGAGAAATGAAAATTTTTCAGAGTATAAATAAAAATAAAATCTAGTCAGACAAAGAAATTTCAGAAAAAGAGCAGCTGCTTAGCATTCCAGAAAACAATGTACTGTAGAACAAACAGGATGCCTTCAGAATTGCAAACATTATCTGGACAAACAGTTTACAGGTCCCAGGTGCAGACTGAGTGATATATCCTGCTCTCTTTTTCTTTTTTAAAGTTTTCTTCTTTTAGTTTTTCCTTTGCATTTCTACTAAAATAAAACAGAAGCCTCTTCCATCAAAAGTCGAAATGAAAGCTTTAACCATTACTATCCTTGTACTCCTACTTAATGAAGAATTCAATTAAAAATATTCAGCAGAATTTGATTTGGGGCCTATCTGAAAAGCATGTTACTTCCTTTTTTAAATGTTGTCTGGATGCCATACCAAATGATGATGGTGAACATACTTGATTTTCATATAAGCCAATTTTCAAATATGCTATTATATTTTTATTAGTCATTTTCTCATTCTGATAATGTCAGTATAACAGCACGTCTTTAGAATTAGAGAAGACAATTGTCTTCAGTTTGCAAATGAATATGTTTATTGTCTACTTAAACTAAACAGAAACCTAGAAAATTAATTTTTGTCAGTACATATATGGTGCATATCTAATGTGGAAATTCATTTTCTATGAAGTCCAGGTCATTGTAATGATAAAAGAAATACATTAAAACAACCTTTCTAATGCTTCCACAATACACAAAGCATTTGAATAAGACTTATTCTAAGCATTCCTTGGAGAAAAGCTATTATTTTGAGATTAAATATGTTGCTTCTTATAGAAACATGGAGTCGCAGGCCGGTATGTTGTTGCTTCTTCTTTTTCTTTTTGGAAAATTGAATTTTATAGTGCCCATTGTTAAAGGAGCCCATAGAAATTGGAGGCAATTAATTTCAAGGTTGATTTGTCTTCCATTCTCCCCCATCTTCTGTTTTGCCAATAAACATGTTTGAGCCAGGTGTTAATTACAAGCACTGATAAAGCCACAGAGCTGTTCTTGCTCTCTTGGGAGAAATGACTGGACTCAGCATTTTGCTGCTATACTCCCAACTTACCGTATTTACTGCTCTTAAGTTTACCCTTCTGCCTTGGGGTGTTATGCATTTTGGAAAAAGAAACAGAAAAGGGGGGGGGATCTCCTAAATTTGTCTTTTTCATTTTACAGCTTCCAGATATAGTGGATGTGTTTCTTCATTCCCAGTTAGCCTGGTCAGTGTCAAAGACTATGGGAATTACAATGCAACACAACCAAAGTGTGGCTTGTTGGAGATAGGCCTAGGCTCTTTAAGTTACAGTGGTCAGTTAATGGGAATGAAATAAGACTTGCCTCGTCTGAGCCTTTTATCTGTTATTGCTACAGCTACCGCCTGATACTTCTCCTATGTTGTACTTGCAAGCAAGATCATCTGGATACTAACAGTGCAGGTGAGGGTGTTGATCAAACATTGATTTCCCATTTTTTAACTCTTTTTTTTTTTAAAGAGTTCCTACGGATTTCTTACCCACAACTTCATCTCCTTTCTCAGGTCACATTGAAACACACACACACACACACACACACACACACACACACACACACACACACACACATTAGAATAAGTCTGGATTTAATTTTGATATTATGCAGAGTTCTGAACCTTGATCTAATATGGTTAATAACATTTAAAATTAAAATTGATTCGTTAACAGCCTGATAATTTAGGTAATGTTTGGTCCTTATTTGTGCAAATGCATAATTCACATGTTCTTGTGGAAGAAACACATGTTTATTTGTACAGATAGAAACAATTCAGAGAAGCGTAACTTCTAAGAAGCAGAGCATGGAATTCCTGGCTCCATATCCTGGTTTAAGCCATACTACAGTGTGTTTGGCTTTAGTTTAGCTTGTTGTGTGTCCCTCATCCATCACAATCTGTAAAGCATGATATGATGTATCATCAGTGATGAACCTAGGCAAATAAAATGGTTGGGTTATTTTATATGCTAATAGCACCACAGATACTAGAATTGGCCAGTGCAGAATAAACAAAATTAGACATAATGCAATATAAAATATTTTTAGTAAACAGTAATTGCCGAACAATTATATGATAGGCCTATTGGAATAAAAATATTCAGGATCTTCCTAAACAAAAAGGAGAATCATACTTCTGGGAACAGAATATTCCAAAGTGTAGAAACTATTACCAAAAAGTCTGGCATTTTTTCACATCACATAGATCTTATGATAAAGGTTAACAGACCCTGTTTTGATGATGAGATGTACATAATCACATTTAGTAAAATAATCCCATATCTATGCCTTGTCACCTAAGGCTTTATAGGTCCTGAATAACACATTTAACTGCTTTTAGTTTTCAACTGCTACAGAGTGACATTTTTCCTATGTTATACAGCACTGGTAATCAGTGCAATGGCCTAAGAAGAGGCTAGCAGCCTAGTTGTTTTGTTCTAGACTAGTTATAGCTTCCAAGTGTTTTTCAAAAGCAGTGTCAGGTTTGGTATGTTGCATTGATCTAGTTGCATGGTGATCAGGGCATGACTTAGTATTGCCATAACTTCTGGGTGAAGATCCTTCACTGATCCATAGTGCCTACCTGCAGTGGAAGTCTAGGAAGGGCACACACCCTAGACCTACCTCTTTTGTGCTAGTATAATCCCACCGAGAACAATACTCCTAGATGTTTGTTAACAAACAGCAGGTCTGTCTTGAAAGGATTTAATTTGAACTTGTTTCTCAGGTCCCTAAATTTCCAGATCCTTATTCAAGACATTTCCAATTTGGCTAGAGATAGTAAATACCATTGAGGATCATGAAATATATAAATTCTCTAAGTGATTTCAGGGAAATGTTAAATAATATATTATAGGGGACAAGATTTACCCACTTTGGAGTGCCTAAAGAGTTGAGCATTCATTCTGTGTAAATAACACTCAGATAGATGATGAAGACGAAACAACCCTTGTATCTTTCAGAAGCTTTACCATGTCCTGAAACCAACCACCCAGTACCTATCTGGCTGCCCCAAAGTTTCAAAAGAGATATGGATGAAGCTTTTGAACAGAGTTCATCCTTCAGAGAACCCCCTCCACTTTCTCAGTTCTCAAAAACTCAAACAAAAACCTAGATCATAATTCAAGATATTGTCTTGCATATCACACTGTGGTTATCCTATGGACATCCAAAATAGCATGAATAACATATCCACAAGATAACCTGTGAAGTCATGCTGGCTGCTTACAAATGCCTTTCCTTCCCCATTCTTCATTAAAAAGAACATCAGTGAATCTACAGCAACCTGTACAGTTTCACATTGTCTCAAGCAAAGATATTATTCCATGGAACCATTTTTTCAAGTGTTATGTTCTACAGATCCAGTGCATGTGAACCTGATGTGACATTGGACTTGTTAGCTCATGTATGCCAGGGAAGGTAGCTAAATTGTTAACAGAAAGGCTTCCATTTATCAGTTGCCTTCATGGTACTGATTTTGGAATTATTCCAGTGGGGAAAACGTATTAAAAATGTTCCCTGGGGTTTCTGGTATGTGTGTCAGGGAAAAAAAAGAATTATTCAAATAATAAATAATGAAATAATGAATTATTTCAAAATCACCGCTATGAAAAGATTGGTAAATGAAAATCTGTTCTTGCAAACTTTTTAAAAAATCTTATAAGGGATTGATTAGAAGGGAATTACTAGCATTGGGCAGAGTAGTTTTTGCATGGAAATTAGAAGAGAAAAACAGCCCTCAAAAATCTAGGCTAGATATATTTGAAGACAGATATTGAAAAGAATTGGCATTGATTTCAAAGGATTTTTTTTACAAAAAAACTCTATAAGTTTATTTATCCCATGGTGGCTTGAGTGATAACTTAAACACATGGTAGATAAGGTAGAGATAGAAAGAACAGCTATTCTCTTATTTTTTCAGGATATGTGTTAGGAACATTCATGTATTTCACTGTGTATGTTTTCTCTTCTTTTTTTTTAAAGAAAAAAGTCATCATGGTATAAAGTTGCTATACAAATTAACCCAACTGGTCTTAATATGTAGGACCAATTTACTGCCATTTATCAGTTGCTGAAATTTGAAATGGAAAAGCTTTACATTTGAAGAGATAGAGAAATATTTGGCTTATAGTGACACAATTTGTTTCCTGCTCTAGATAAAATGAAGCAGAAAATCAGATTTACACCCAGTTGTTAGACCAATAAAGGATAATATTTGTAGCTCAGGTTTGAAATTAAGGGCCCTTGGTGCTCTTTGAGCTTGGTTGCTTTCTTGCTGACATTTCATTATCCAAACTAGGTAACATCATCAGTCTGATGTTATCTAATTTGACTAATGAAACTTATGAAAGAAAACAACTAAGATCAGAGAGCAGCAAAGTTCCCTCACAGTTGTTAGATTTGGAAGACTAAATCAAGCAAATTGGTTGTGGAAAGTTTTTAGGTTTCTTTTATAGGCAAAACAGCACACTAAACTTTGCCTATGTACTGTATGTAATTTGCCAGAACTGGGAAGTGATTGGAAAGCAGAGTTCAGTATTGGTATTTGTAAACAATCCCATATTTAGCATCGTTGCCACAAGTCACTTCCAAATCATTTATTTCATTAGAAATTCCACCTCCCTATTAGAATGCCAGTTCATAAGTGCGGCATCTTTGTCATGGCATAATCTCAGCTTGGTGCCTAGATGCACTCATAAGAAACCAGCCGTATTCCAGATGGTGCTCAAATACACTTGCTACTGGCCATCCTGGTTAACTCTAGTAGGAATTTTAATTTGGGAAATCTGCAGAGCCATAGATTCTCAATGCTTCTGGGCATTATGGACAGTCTTCTTTTCCTTTCTAAATTTGCTTGTATTAGATGATTATGAATATTAACATTTGGAAATGATATTATATAGCAAACAACAAGAAAGAATGAGAAGTGAAGGGCTGATTGCATGAGATGCTCGTCTGTGGTTAGCCATGTGGACATGCCCAAAGAAGGGAATGAATGAAACCTAGAACTGAGACTGGAAGTATTCATTCTGTAATTTTGCAATCTGGCCCCAGGCACTTACACAATGCCAAAGGTCGCAGAAAACTTGAGCACATGGAAATTCTCTCACGCTTCACATCTAGAAGAGGGAGGGCAGCCGTATATCTTTGTAAGTGATATCTCTGTTGCCCTTTATGTTGTGTAGCAAGGAAATCCTGCAGCATTTGTGAGAAAACAGCATTGAGATTTTTTGGCTGGATGGAAAATGTATAAAAAAAAAAATCCTGGCTGATTAAAGAAAGAGAGAAACACAGTACATTGAGGGGGGGGGGAAACACCTATGGAATCTGGCACAGAAAATGAGTGGAACTTTTGAATAAGTCAGTTGATGTTTTTCAGGATGTGGTTGAAATCTGACATCACTTTTAGAGTTCCAGAGGCTGTTCTTAGTGACATCCATACTTGGCTCACTCAGGATCTCTGCAGCATGGACAAGGGAGCTATGTTTAGATTTCACTGTCTTGCTTCCGAATGGACAGAATCCTTCCTCTCTGATCCCAGGGGCCGTCTCTTACTGCTCTGCTTCCTGAAGAAGCATTTTGGAGAATCTGAGCTTTTGTGGCTGCAATCTCTAAATAACCAATTTAGGATTAAGAGTCACCGTACCCAGTGGCAGGAGTCATGTGTGTAGCTGTGTGCTACATTGTTCCCTGATTACTAAGAGGTTACCTTCTATGAGCTATGACAAAGGAAACATCTTAGCATTGAAATGTAGTCCTCCCGTATGATCAAGAGACTACAGAAACCCTAAAAGCAGTTATATTAAAACAAGTAGTTCCAGACAGCTGAGAGCTGTCCCCATTATCTCAGTCCAAGAACATGCCGATGAGTAACAGAGTTGTTAACTACATCTTATGCCATTACAACTCCCACTGAAGAATGGACTACTGGGTTTGTGTTGTTCTGGTGCTAGTTCTAGAAGGGAACCACTGTAGATATTGAAGACTTCTATGCTAATGACATCATGGCATTATTCAGCCATTGCTATGATGAAAACAAACTGGTCTGCATTAAAGATACAGCACTACAGCCATCGCCGAGTGATATTATAAATAGTTTTGTAGAAATCCTAAGCATGACTGGAATTTGGTTTTTTTTTTTCTTCTAAGGCAAATGTCATCATGCAATTTGGTTAAATGCAGAAAGGAAAATATAACAGTGGTATGTTAAAGCTTGTGACATGATGAAAAGAGGAGTCCTCCAACCTTGGGCCGCGTCCTACAATCAGGTCGTGGCCTGTTGGTCACCAGCCACATAAGTGCTGACAAGTAGCAATAGCACTTAGACTTATATGCCACTTCACAGTGCTTTACAGCCCTCTCTAAGCGGCTTACAGAATCAGCATATTTCCCCCAACAGTCTGGGTCCTCATTTCACTGACCTCAGAAGGATGGAAGGCTGAGTCAATCTTGAGCCTGGTGAGATTCGATCTGCCAAATTGTAGGCAGCCGGAGGTCAGCAGAAGTAGCCTGCAGTACTGCATTCTAACCACTGCGTCACAGCAGCTGAAAGTACTTGGATATGTGCACACCCCCACTCGAGCTACCATTGCTGCGAGTGCCACTTAGGGGCTATCATCACTGTGACCATTGCACGTGCAGTTGCAGCCCGGTTCGCATGCATGCCCATGTAAAGGCACCTGCCCCTCCCTCTGAGCTGCAAACTAGAATGATGTAGAAGTTTAAGATGCCAAAGAACATCACAACATGTAAGCTAGAGAGAGAGAGTTAAAGATGTAAGAAAGAGCCAGTTTTAGGCTCCAAGCTAAAAACCAGGAGATGGTAAGTTCTAGTTCTGGCTTAGGCATGAAAGCCGGGAGACTTTAGGTTACTCACTCACTCTCAGCCCAACCCACCTCACAGAGTTGTTGTTGTGGGAAAAATGGGAGGAGGAAGTATTGCGTATGTTCATTGCCTTGAGTTAATCGTAAAAATAATAAAAGTCGAATAAAAATAAGTAATAAAATGGTAGGACTTTTTAGATCCATTTTTAATAGATTACAGCATTATTTAATTGTTTTAAACAGTTTTTAAACTGTATCTATGTATTTTTATTCGCTGTACACCGCCCCGAGTCCTTTGGGAGATGGGGCGGTATAAAAATCCAATAAATAAATAAATAAATAAATAAATAGTTGTATTTAAATGTTACATGCATTGCTTTAAGCACCAATGTGAATATAAAATTGCCTGTTTATGCACTTTACCAATCTTTCTCTTTTTTTCCCCATTTAATGTAAGAGAAGTACAGTATATGCCATCAGGTAGAATAATGAACTTCATGTTAGGAATTCAAGTTTGGTAGTGTCTGCCAACTTACTTGGCTAGGTTAATATTTTTTTCCAAACGGACAAATATTTTGTCTGAAACAGAATGAACGTGGTGTGTGTGTGTGTGTGTGTGTGTGTGTGTGTGTGTGTGTATGCTTAGAGTGACTCCACACAACTCACCACTGCTACTCAATAATTCATTGCAAGAATTATTCTCATGGATACTGAACTTCCTTCTCAGTTGAATTACAAGTAAATTACATTTTAAAACTCTACTTGAGCCATGTCTCAAATGTAATTAATGAAAAAAAAAAAAGCTTCTTAATGAGTGTGCCTTCAAGTCATTTTGATTCCTGGTGACCGCCTGAACTAGTTCTTGCTGTTTTCTTGGAAACTCCCCCCCCCAAGTGTTTTTCCATTGCATGCCTCCTTAGGGCTGAGAGAGAGTGACTGGCCCAAAGTCCCAGAGTTCCTTTGCCTAAGGCAGAACTAGAACTTGCAATATTTTAGTTTCTAGCTTGGTGCCTTAACCACTACACCAAGCTGGCTCTGTGATATAATATCTCCCTGTATCATGGAATTCCAGATTGGGAAAAAGGAGATTTGAAATCCCATTCACTCCTGGTCTCTATTGTAAATGAGCAAAGATGACGTATTGCAGGGGTCGGCAACTATGCCTCCTTTATGATTGTCTGGGACTTCAACTCCCAGAATTCCTGAGTTAACCACATTGTTGAAGTCCACAGGTTGTAAAGGGACCATAGTTGCACTACCCATGACACACTGGAACTTCACACATTGCGAAGCAGGTAGAATGTTTAGGCAGACCTTTAGGTCAGTCAGAGTGTTACTTTGCGCCAATACAAATGTATGGTTTCAAGATGAAGCTCATAGCACATTAAATTCCACATCATGGTTTCAGAGCCGTTTATTAGAAATGAGAATGTGAAATGTGCAAGACAACACATTAAAGAGCAACATAAATAAAACAACACATGTGGCTTGACATTAGTCACTAACTTCAGCATCAAACCATGCCAGGGTACCTCACATAAGATTGTCCCACTAGTTTCAATCAATCTGGTTGATTTCAAGGGAAGATGCCTATTTCTTTCTCTCTTTTTTTCCTAGGTGGATTTTAGATAACTGGAGTCTGAACAGTGGGTGATGCTGTTACAGAAGAATGTAGGACATTTGTAAGTGAGGTGTCTGCTCCCTTTTGAAATTGCCTCTGCAACTCTGCTATCTCATCAGGGCTTCATTGATATTTGAGAGCTGATCCATGCTATCTCTAACCTGTGTGTTATATTTGAAACAGTAACAAAAAAAATTAAAAACTGAGTACTTAGAGACTGTTACCACTCCTGGAACGCTTCAAATCAATGGAGAAAACCTAAAGAAAGTGGACATTTTTCGGGATCCAGGATCCCATTTCCAAGATAATGACATCAATGGCGAGGTGCGAGCAAGTGTGAATGCAGCCTGGATGCATTGGCAAGAACTCACAGATGTGTTATGTGACAGACGAATGCCAACTCATCTTAAATCTAAGATTTACAAGACAATCATCCACCTTGTAGCATTGTATGGCACTGAATGCTGAGCAGCAACAACAGGGACTGAAAGCTACGGTATCTCCATGCCATGGAAATGTGAATTCTCTGTTAGATATCAGGCATCTCCCTTCTTGACCACATCACAAATGACATCATTCGACAGCATTTTAGTGTGGCACCATTTAGAGATGAGAGAAGGCCAGCTCCACTGATATGGACATGTCCAGAGAGCAGCACCTTTCACCATTGCCAAGACAGCCTACCAACTATAAGTCAATGGCTGGTGACCTCATGGGTGTCCAAAACAGAGATGGCAAGACACCATCAACAAAGACATGCAAGCCACAAGCCTGCACCCCAGAGACACAGCTGACCACCCAAAGTGGCATTCAATGATCCAAAAAGTGGACCCTGCATCTACAGGAATACGCTAGGAAAAAGAAGAATAAAACAAATCTTTTCTGAAAAAATATTGTGGCTTGAGGAGTTTCTGGATTATCAGTTTTCCCATGAATTATGATTCCTACTTCCACTACCAGTCTCTGAGGAAAGTTGGCTTCATGGCTTTACAGCTGCTGTTCATGCAAACGTTTGCTGCTTTTTTTAAAAAGTTGAAGAAATCAAGGAAAGTTTTTTGATGTTATTCTGATATCTTAAATCAAAATGCCACTTTATTTTGGAAAACTGAACACAGCCAAAAATTGCTGGGTAGCCAGTCAAGTTGTTTATATATCATTTATAAATGTGTACAAATGTAAAACTGTAAATATGGACAAATACCCATTTCACTGCTCGACTGCTTAAACCCTAAATGGTTCAGCACAGAGCTCCTTTTGACCATCATCCTAAAGCAATATTGCAGTTATAAAACCAATAAGTGCATACGCAACATTAAAAATAAAATTTGCAAATTTGCATTTGAGTTTTTGAACTATTATTTTCCGCTGTGGAAGTCTCCCTTGCTGCAGAGTAAAGAAATCTGCTATGCAAGCATCTGGAGGAATTCCTTTTATTATCTTGTTTTCAGACAACTGCACATGGGTTTGTCCAAAGGCGTGTCTGCTTTTATAGAAGATAAATAGTTACAAATGCCAAGAGGAGGAGGTTAATTGTTGCATTTGACATGAATCTGGATTTTAACAAACATGACAGGCCCTATTGTTGGCCTAATTGCTTCTTCTTTGATGTCATAACTTCAGATCTGTCTAAGGCAGCATTTCTCCATGTTGGCAACTTTAAGATGTAAGGACTTTAACTCCCAGAATTCCTCAGCCAGCATGTGTGGATTTTAACTCCCAGCATTTCTCAGCTAACATGGGGAGACTGTGTGTTGAAGTGCATACATCTTAAAATCGCCAAGGATGAGAAAGATAAAGTGGTCTAGCTTTGTTGCAAAAATCCAGATGTCCACTAGATGACTGTGCAGAGTTTCCTGTGTCTTTTTGCTGCCATCTGGGGGTCATCTAGTTTTTTGTCGCCAAGGTCTAGTGACAGTATTTTCTGACTAGTGTATTTCATGATTAAATACAGAAACTACCACAGTAAAGCATAGCATGCTATAATGAACTAATGATCTGGATACAACTATCTTAGCAAACCAAGTGGAGAGGAATGTGTGTTGTTTATTTAATTGACTCTAAGCCACAAAAGAAACTTGCTGTATTTATGAGAAATCTTTCCAAAATGGAATGCTGGATCAGATGTTTTTACAGTACTAGGGCTTTGATTTAAGTTTACAGAAAGTGGTGGCTTTAAGCTGGTTGTGCTTCTGATTGTGTGCTAAGACACCACATTTCAATCTGAATGTAATCATCTTTTGCAGTTTAGTACAATTCATCCATGTATACCATGGTTCCTTCATTAAAGAATTGTCAATAACTCCCATTACATCTAATATTAGGCCTGGAATAAAAATGAGAATCTAGACTGGGTAGAGAAGGATCTCGAATTATCCACTGAATTATCCACTGAAGGTGCTTAGGAACTTCTATTCCTGCACTGTAGAGAGCATCCTGATGGGCAACATCACAACCTGGTTTG
>JANHFJ010003513.1:56120-72048 GCA_032468195.1 Cerberus rynchops
AAAAGTGGACATGTCCGGGCAAAAGAGGATGTTTGGTCACCCTAGCTTTCCATGATTGGTGTAAAGGAATTGGATGTAGAATGCCATATTCCATCCCTCTTAAAAGAGCAAGCAATCCAGTGTTAGCCCTGTTGTCCGTATCCCATGATTAAAAGGAATATTGTGATTCTGTTGGTGCACTGTATGTGTATCAAGACTTTATCAGAAAGTGTCCTGTTTTTCTGTTGGCTGCTTTGTATGAATGCAAAAGGTTGGGGAATGACCATTTCCTACTTTGACCACCTAAGGAATTTGCTTAACTGTTTAACATTCAGCACACTTGAATTCACTTATCCATTAATTATTTTCTTTATGTTACTGCTGATTGCAGTGCTGTTTATTGACTTGAATTTCCCAATAACGAACCTGCAAGTCCCTCCTTGTTCCTATTCAGTCCCTTCTTATTAATATTCAATAGCTTTCCAAATTATTCCCAAATGCATCATGATTCTGAAATCTTTTGAAACAGTTTTCCTGAGCCAGTTTTGAATGAGAATGGATTGGAACCCAATGAAACAACAGTGTTTAGTCAGCCCTAGACTTTCATCTATATATCAAAGATGAACATCTGATTCAGATCTCTGTGCTTCTCAAGTTTCCTTTTGTAAAACAGCAACAGTGGTGATTTCATGATGTTATAATTAGCTGTGTTAAGAAGGGTGATGTGATTCCAGCATTAAGATTTTGAGAGTATTGTTATACTGCCAACTATTTATTAACTTTTTACTGATGAATGCTGCCTAACCTTTTCTTGGCTTTGGTTTCAGCTCTGTTGGGGCAGCGTTGTACAATGAATATTGCAAAATTGAACAAATGAGGACTGCAAAGCATTTTTCAAATTAAAATGCTTCATAAATGATAAAATATGAAAAGCATATTGTTTCCAAGTCATTGCTCACTTTTCTGCTGACACTGAATTAAAAGTTAGCGATTTTTCATGCTGGCACTGATCAAGGAAAACATAGATTCTAAAGCAGTCATTGCTTTTTTCCCTTTTGGCAACCTGAATCATGACCTTAGAGAAAGCAAAACTAATGGTTTACTGCCCCTTTATGTGATTTTTCTTCTAACTACCTAGTTCAGTAATGGTGAATCTTTGACATGCCATGACATTTTAAGTGACACACCAGCATTCACCAACACCTGATGATGAATGCCATTGTTCAGGGTGGCCTAGATTGGATGGGGTTGGTTAAAGAATTATTTCTCCTTAATTTGTTGGTATGTGCGGGAGACACAACAGCAGAGTCAAATTAGGAGTTTCCCAAATTTTTGAGAAGCTCAAAAGATTTACCATCAGTGACCTAGCTGAAGAAAAGATCATAGTGAACCATGGGAATTGCCTGGGACTACAACTCTGCCTATCATGGAACTGGACCACTGAATATTAATTCACAGGTGAGGTCTTTTCTACCAGCATATCTATGCTGAAGATCACAGTCTTCTGGATCTTTCCCTACCTCACCCACCCATAACTTTGGCTAAACCTTTGTTCATTTTAACAGGCAAAGATACCTCTAATCCTTGGAGCAGTGCTTCTCAATTTTGGCAACTTTAAGATGTGTGGACTTCAATTCCCAGAATTCTCCAGCCAATTTGCAAAATTGAAAGCACTGCCTTTGGAAATGCTATCGCTTCTAGTAAAATGTTCTTAGCAGAAGATATATGAATAGAAGAGTTAATGAGATATGAATGTTCTTTCTGTGAAATATTTCTTCTGCATACTTTGTAAGGGCTACCATACAGATAAATGATAGTACTTTATTAACCTGATAAATAGAATTACTTTATGAGGACAAATAAGTCTGTACCTGCATGAGGGAGAGAAGCAATTATCATAACGTACATTTTTTAACATTAGCAACAAGTAGCTTTCCAGTTTTAATAGTAAAAATTTGAAAAACCACTAGATAGTAGCAAAGAAATAATATAACATTGGCTGTCTGTGGTTGTCTGGATTTTTGGAGCCCGATGTTATCTCCTTAACAAAATAATAATCAGTCAAATTTTGTTTCCCTCTATTCCACAAACCTGTGCTACTTTGCAGCTTTAATCTTTCTGGCTTCTCCCCCTTTTGGTACTCTACAACTGACACAAGACATAATGTTTATTTACAGGAAAGCTTTTCATTTCCTAATTCAGTCTTAGAAAATGAAATGATGGGTAGATATAGCTAATTCATTTGTTTGCAGTGTGCAGATCTACCGGGAGGAAAAGACAAAGGAAACTGTAGTGGCAGACAACACACTGTCAGCTGTTAAGGTGTTGCATTCCATATGGCAACCTTTTGTGATTCCCCACAACACTTCTTCCTGTTTTGAAATCATGCCTACTTCTGAGCTCCATGATCCTTGATATAGGTTATTAATTGGGACACATACTGCCTCAGATCTACTTGAATTAAAATTTTGACATACTTGCATCCATTACAACTCTAGGAAGAGAGGTTTTTTTTTGCATTTTTGTTTGTTTAATTGAGATTTTAGTGTTCGATTGTAGGACAGTGACCACTGAAGATGAAGAAATATATGAAATGGAATTTTAAAAATAGCTTAATGTTCAATACTGAAATAAAACAACAAATGTGACTATATAAAATGAGTAAAGTTGATAATTTAAAATTTTTCTTGTTGAAATATTATGTGTATAATTAATAATATGTGAATTTGTGGGTAAATTCCTTTATATGATTATGTGTTAATGAAAAGGAAGTCAGACTTTTTATATAAAAGCTTGGGCTGTAAAGTTTTAAAGTCATATTTTGAAGGATGAAAGACTATTACATGATAATTTTAAATGTAAAATTATGTATTTTGAATTGATGTGATTTTGTAGTACTACAGTGTTTTAAATAGAATAAATTGTGAGGAATTTATCATTGTGAGGAATTTACAGATAATATGGTTATTTATTTGACTGCATTTTCTAGATGGAGTTGAAGTATCAGATTGGTAAATGCAATTCCCAGATTTTGTAGAATCCATTATATCTCTAGTCTAAGGAAATAATATATCATTTAATACAACAACAACAACAACAAAATGTACTAGATGAGATGAATTAATGGAGAAAAGAAATGAGACAGCATAGAGGGAAAATGTAGCAGTGCTGATCTTTAAATCAAAACTAATTATACATTTTATTATCTGTGTCTCAGTGTACCATTGATCACAATTAGTGTACACACTGTTTCTCTGTTACTGTGTATTACACACATCAATAAAATGAAAGAAAACAGATGAAATAATTTTACACAAACACAATAATCATATTATTATTATTAATAATAATCCCTGAACAACCCAAATGTTATTCTCCTCCCCCAAAGTCCATAACAGACAAATCAAATGAAATTAAACAGAGAACAAAAAGCCTTCAAAAGTGAAAAATAATTTACAGGAAAAAAATTTAAAAGAAAAACCCAGAATTCAAGCATTCCACAGATTGTTCAAAATAATTGAAAGCCTAGTCTAACTTCCATCTTATTAACCATGTGAGAATAATTTTATAGCTATATTAAAAGAGGCTACTAAGGATCTGAGATAGCCACAGTTAATGTGTACATTCACTGGTGATTTAGACTAGGCCTTTTAAAGCTTTCTGAGTGCACATGTCATGCACAAATGAAACTGCATTCTGCACAGACAGCCTGTGCACTGAAATGAATGGGAAAATGGTTTGCCGTTGTATTGAATGGAATCCCTAAACACCCGAGGCATCCAATTCATTACTCTGGCAAAATTACCATTAATTTCAATGAGTCTGGGCTGCATATACAGATAGAAATCTAGTATGAAATTCTATGTGCATTAAAAAAAACACCCATCCCTTATTTTGCTTTATTCACTCAGTCATTATCTTCTTCTTTTGCCTGTTCCCATTAGGGGTTGCCACAGCGAATCATCTTTTCCCACCTAACTCTCACTCAAATCATTATATGGTAATACAATTAGTTTTTACATGTCATGAAATATGTCTCATGTTTTTGCAGATCTGTTTCTACAGCATTGGTATTCTGGTCTTTCCATTTAATTAATGCACTGAGCAGGTAATTTCGATTTGATTGTATGATTTAAGTATAGTAGCATATTAAGGATGTGAATTCATACAGCCACTTCACTTACCATAACATACTGGATGTATATGCTACTGTCCATGAGAAAATGGGTCATGGTGATCAAAGATTTGTCATTATCAGTCATGTACTCTTCCCCCCTCCCCCCCCCACGAATAAAGGAGAAATTACAAACTCCAAAAGAATATCATTCTATATTAGGGAGAAATACTTGGAAATATGTCTACAGATTTTTTTTCCAACTAACATCCAGTAGCACTGCTAAAGTGACAATGAGAAATATATATATCTTTTCATTTTCTAATTGGAGATGGATAAACCTGAGACACTTCAAATATTACTGAACACCACTCCCATGATTCTGAACTACTGGCCATACTGGTGGGACCTGGAGTCCAATAATATCCAAAAGGCCATAGATTGTCCATTGATACTTAGAGAACAGCTCCTTAATATCTTTGTAAGCATGGGTATATTTTTATGATATGAAAACATCAATGGCTTTGATCTTCCCTTAATTCCTTGTCAGTTTTCTTTTTCAGAAACAGGCCTATTGTGTGGTTACGACTGCAATAACAGTGTTTATCTGGCCATTTTAAAGATATAAACTTTGTACTGCACATGGCCACCCACACTGCTTCATGTGACCAGGGAAGCAGCAAAGTCATGCATATTTTTACTTCTCTGGCACCCATAAATAAAATCAAAGAAACAGAAAGAAAAAAAATGAATTATTTCAATACGTTTCATTCTCTCTAATCCCCATTTAGATTTGCCTGCTTTAGATATTTCAGATGTAGTGGTGAGATAATTCTGAAAAATGAAAAAAAAAAATTAGAAAGACAGTGCATGGAAAAATCAATAGACAAACCAGCTACAAAAAAAAAATTACTAAACTGTTCAGTTGCACTGTCCCTGAATGATACGGTAGTTCCCAAGTAAAGCTCCTTTTTGGTACATTAATCTACTCTGAACATTGGTAAGTACATTGTTCACATGTACTCATCAATGTCTACAACAATACTGATATTTTTGAATTCATGGAGATAAATGCCAATTCACCGCCAGACAATGCAGATAATGCCACACTTCTTGCTAGGACCCTTTGTTGTTCTGAAGGCCAATGGGTGGTAGAACTTTTTAACTCCAGCATGGAAGAATAAATTTGAATTACAGTATTCTGATGGTGGGTTGCCCTTTACAAATGTTCAGAGATTTCCACAGAGCAAGAGCAGGATTAGAGAGAATAAGCAATGCAAGAGGCCAAAGGATTGGCATTTGGAACACATGCAGCATAAATACTCTGGGTAAATGGATGATGGAAAAAAAGCTCATGGATGTTCTGGTGATTTAGGGTTCAACACAGCTGTTCATACTTCAAATGAACAATGAAATCCCAATTAATTCCAATGGTCTAGTAATAAACAGGCTAAATTCATCCACAACTCAGTGGTAAAGCACATGCTAGCATGTCAACTATCCAACAGTTCAATTCATGGAATCACCAGTTAAAATGGTTACAGGGCTGGATAAGCTTCTCCCTGAGATCTCAGAGAATCACTCTAAGTGAGAGTCCTGGGCTAGACAGGTCACCGGCTTGACTCAGTATAAACAACTTTCTGAGTCCTATACTTGACTGGTAAACAGATCCCTTTCTATGTGATGAAACTTGCACAGCTTCTTCCCTTTAAAACCTAAGACTTTCTCCAGCTCTTGGTTATTGCTTCTTAGGAACGTCATATAGAACAACAGAATGAATACCAGCCATTTCTGGACTCTCACTCTGTTCATTGAAAAGATAAGATATGGAAAGAAACACGCTTACATTTTCAATGGTCAGTCAGCTTCACTATCACTATTCAATGCTATATTATAGATTATGGTTTGCTTCATTCATGCAAAGTATTACAACAAGTACAATGAAAGCATTCCCAGATTGGAGTATGAGAAGGAGCATAGCAGCAAATATTGGTAGATGGAAAGGGCATAGGAGGGAACTGAAATTTATCTGACAAAATATGTCAGAAATACAGGGGAAAATGCTAGGGCTTTGGGCATGAGTCTATAATCCACAGTCTGGAGCAAATGGAGAATTGATTAAATATGGTTTAGGTGGCTATTTTTCTTTTAAGAGAGTGCTGGTCATAAATAAAGTTCTGAAAAAAATGGGAAAGGGTTCTCTGTGGTTTAATAATATCTGAACAACCAGGCAGTTAAGAGGGATCAAAACAAAAACAAACAAAACAAAACCTCAAACAAAATTATCCTCCCCACAAACAGCATAGGGTTGGAACCCCCTTGGATTGTGTTGGTCACTCTAGACTCACATGTGTCATTGAGGATGGTGATTCAGCTTGTTCTTGAGTTAATGAAGAAGGCAACAAAGATATTGGTCAGAAAGTCAAGAACTCCCACTTAAGTCCTTCGTCCAATATGATATAACTTAAGGTTGGTTGTTGGTCTTTCCAAACAACCCCCTTTGACATCCAACTGCTTCTTAGAGAGGGAGGGGAAAGAGAAACACAAAGTAACTCCATCATGACCTTGTAGGCTGGGTTGCAAAGATGGCCTTGCATCCATGTCTCCATTGCAATGCTGCTGCTCCTGGTGAAGACTCCTGCAGATTTCAAACTCCTACCACAAAGCTACATTCCATCAATAGGTAAGTGAACATGGCAAATGTCTTTTCTTCTCTGTTCAATAATATTAGATCTATATCTATATATCTCTCTTTCTATATATAGATATATATAGAGATACTATCTTCAATTGTTTCTTTAGAAGCCCTTTATGTGGCAGTAGGCTTCCAGAGATGAGAAAAATATGTACAAGAGCCAGAGCAGCACAAAGAGGCTTGAGGTCACAATCTTGGCAGTCCGTGGCCCGCCTAGCTCACCTCCAATCTCTGGTCTTCGCCGGTAGAGGAGCACACCAACACTGATAAAAGCAAATATAGTGAAGAGGGTGACAGAGAAAGCCAGGGTGCCTGGTTGGACTGCAAATGTCTCTCCATTGGCTGCATGGTAGATTGCAGCAATGGACCAGGCTACACCGATTCCCAGGAAAACATTCACAGCGTTGCTACCAGTGACGTTACCTATGGAAGCATCTGCATACTGATCTTGTGTTGCTGCTACTTTGCTGGCAAATGTATCTGCAAAGTGAAAAAAAACAGTATTACCTTGTGCTGTTGTCCCTACTTCTAAGCTCAGTGTTAGACAAATGGTTTTCTAACAATAGCAGGATGGTACGTTGACAAATAATCTAGCCAAAAGCAAAATCTGGATAGACTTCAAAGTTGCAAAGTCTAAAAGTGATGTTCTACCAATCTTAGCCCAGTAGCTTTTTTCCTGTGCTTCTGGCTCTACTAGAATTAGACACTGTTTTAAATCAACTTGTTAAAAAGAGCAACTAGCAATTTGCAATCTTTAGGTCTCTTTTTACAAAGCCCCTTCCCATTAGGTTATGACAATATGCTGGATTTTAAATAGTTTAAACTTTAAAATTAATCTAAGATTAGAATCTAATCCTGTGGTCTGTGGATTTCCTCTCCCAATGGGTATGTGCTATCATCCAACACTTCCTTCTTTTTGGTTCTGAAATTTTTCCAGGTCTTCATTTTGGTGGGTTGGATGTACTTAAAGATATCCTTCCACACCAGGACATATGCCGAATGGGGATAGCTCTGTAGAATCCCCAAGCCATGTGCTCCTCATTTGCTTTTTTTAAATAGGGAATCTCAGATCCTGTTCTGAAGAAACAGCTGGCAGAAAATATGAAGCTTATTTGTGGCTTCTTCTGTTTAGAATTTTGATGTAGCCTATTAAGCACTCTATTAAGTGCTTCTTTTTGTTCTCACTCATCTCACTTACTCACTCAACCACAGAATAGCATTAATCTTAGTGATCCTCGCTATTGCGCTATTTTATTCTATTTTTGTTTAGTTTTTATTTATATCTATAATTTCTAGATATATGTGTTTCAGTGTTTGCAGTATACTGTTTTTCTGCCTGTAAGGTAATAATAAATGTCAGATGAAACCACATAAACCCAGTGGTTCAAACATTAAAGGAATGGAAGTAGCAATAACTAAAAGGGGATCACAACATATGTCTGCATTTCAAACCATTTTGCACCTGCAATCATTGGAGGAGAACTTATGCATGGGAGAAGCACCTACAACTTCAGCTTGCATTTTTCTCCTACCCAGGATCTTCTTTAGAAGCTATGTAGCATTATACATGGATCCACTCTGTCTGATGGTTAAAAACAATCTGCTTTGCAAATTTCTCTTTTCTCTCTCCTCATCCTTCCTTCTCAGGAACAAAAAATATTTTTCCCAGTATGAACTTTCAACTGCCCACTAACACTATGATTAAGACAATGTAGTTTTTCTTACAACTATTTTTTGAAATATAACTTGGGATTATGGTTCCTAGCTCTGGCTCATAATTACATTAATGATAATGTATCATTTCATAATAATATTAAAACAATATACTGTATAATATGTACTATCTACTTGTAATATTAACACAAACTCTGTAAAATAAATTTAGGGGATTAAGATTTAGTCTGGGTCCACACTTATCCTTTGTATTTAATTGGTTTTATGATTTGATGGTTTGATGATGTGAGGCCCCAATGGGTGCTTAGCCCAATGGTAAGCCATTATTGACAGGATCATGCTTCACTAAGCCAAAGTACATTAGGCCTTAGCAGAAAGTGTGAATCAGCTGAGAAAGTGGCTTGTGAAAAGCAGAGATCTACTGTAGTGAGTTCATGATAATGGTAACTTCTGAATCAGGTCTGAAGGCAGATAGTTTGAACAGCTTCACTATATAGATAGCACTCTACTTACAACAGTTCATTTAGTGACCATCTAAAGTTACAACTGCACTGAAGAAAGTAACTTATGACTGCTTTTCAGACTTATGACTGTTGCAGCATCCCTGTGGCCATGTGATGAAAATTCAGATGCTTGTCAATTGATTCATATTTATGATAGTTGAAGTATCCTGGGATCAAGTGATAATCTTTTATGACTTTCTGACAAGCAAAGTCAATGGGAAGCCAGATCCATTTAATAACTGTATTACTCAGTTAACAAATGCAATGATTCACTTAACAAGAAATGTTAAGAATGTCAAGAAATGGAGCAAAACTCACTTAATAAATGTCTCACTTAGCAACAGAAATTTTGGGCTCAAGGATTACCTTATCAACTTAAATGTAAGCTAAAGTAAATAAAATACATAGGCATTACTATGAAAAGATCAATTTGGCTCCCATTCTACAAAATTAGATTAGAAGGAAATCCAAGTTGCACATTAATTATTTGTCTTTCTTTCTGTATTTCAAAGCATTGTTGGATCCCTACCTTTTTCATCCATTATCTCTCTAACTTGCATTATTTAATTTTCCTGAAGCAAGTGCTAATCTTACGGTGCTCCAGTCACAAACATTTTACTCATAAAAGAGAATTTACTTTTATTTAAAATCCATCCCAAGTATGCAACTAGATGTATTTTGTAAAAAGAAAAAAATAATAATAGTCCAAGCTGTTTTAACTGAATGTTTTCAGTACAGCAGCCTCAGGTCACCTTGGATAAAAAGAGAGAAAAAATAGCTCAGCCTACAAAAGTACTTCTTTAAAATGTCATTCTTGGCAGGATTTTAGAAACAGCTTTTTCCTATGGTATGTTGGATGCAATATTGTGAGGTCTCAGCTGGTAGCTAGCTCTTCATCCCCATACAAAGGCAAGGCCAAATAGGTAGGGCAAGAATGTTAATTTATATTAAAATTCAAAAGCTGTTTTCACTCATAAAAATAGCACTGTGGACATTTCTATAAGCGCTGTTAAAAGAAAAAGGGCAATTTCTCCAGAGTTCTGCCTTTGCTGCTCTACTGCAACTTAATAATTAGACTGAAGAAGTGATGTCAAAATAAGAAAGTTCATACTAGGTCCTTCTGCAACAGCCAGCAGAGTTCTTGGCAAGCTGTGGGTGGCAAGGTTGTTTGCAAAACACTCTTCATTCACAGGATAGTTTTTATGAAATTTATTGGTTTGCTTATTTATTATTAAGTTCAATTTATATAGCCACCCGTCTCATATTCTGGACTCTGGGTGGCCAACAATATTAAAAAACATTATAGAAATATCAGAAACAGAAAGGCAACATACATAAAACATAAGCTGAGGTAAAAAAAACCAAGCAGACTCATCAATAGAGTAACAAACCAGCACAACCAATATATTTCCTATTGTCCAGACACCTACCTGCCAGGTGATCATCTGACTAACTGGGAGTTGAACACTGGTTCCTTTATTAGTAAAGTCGTGAGCGAACTAGTAAATTGCAGATAGTCCTTAATTTACAACAGTTCATTTAGTGACTGGTGGAAGTTAGAACGGCATTGAAAAAAGTGACTTATGACCATTTTTCACACTTATGACCATTGCAGCTCCATATTTATGATGGTTGAAGTGTCTCGGAGTTATGTGATTACCTTCTGCAGCAATTGGGGAAGCCATGTGAGTAATTTAACAACTTCAGTGTTTCATTTAACAAATGTGACAAGAAAAGTCGTAAAATAGGGCAAAACTCACTTAACAAATTTCTCACTTAACAACATAAATTTTGGGCTCAGTTGTGGTCATACGTTTAGGACTACCTATACTAAGCTGGAAAAGAGTGAGATCTGCTTATATGTGTACAGGTTCATTTGCATGTCTGCAACCGACTTCTATTTTAGTAGCACTTGGGGCTAAAAACGTTGTTTATCTATTTGCTCTCCCTCCCCCAAACTTAGAAAACTGGTTTTATGATGCAAATTATGTGAGCTGTCACTAGCATCCCACATAGAATTGTAAACTCTAGGGTTCCCTGTGAAGAGGGAATTTAATTTTAGTTTCAATTTATTTTATGGCATATAGATATGATAATGAAGCTATGGCCCAAAAGGACATGCTGTCTTCAATCTGGATCCTTCAGCTGAGTGGATGTTGGCCATGCTTTTAGGAAATTTTAGGAATGACAGAGTCAGATTTCTGGAAATTACAGATCCAGAAAGGTTGTCTTAGGCAATCAACTTTTGTTAAGCACCTTTCAATTTTTGACTGATCATTGCGTTTTACAAATATTGCTCTGGCAGGGTTGTGTGATCTATGGGTGTAAGAGTTTTATTGGGTCTTGACTATACCTTTTTTCCTTCTTTAAATTTATTCTGATAATTGCATTATGTTTTTATTTATTGATTGATTAACTTTATATGGCCACTCATCTTCTGGAAAAAGATTCTGGAGAGCATATAACAGTCCATTATTATTTTTATTAAACAATGAGTTTCTTAAACAATAAGTAATTCTAATTGACAATTTGACATGCAGATGAATAGTTCAGTAGAAATATTGGAATACAGGTAGATTTAACTATAAACTCTAGCTATTTAGGTTAAATATTTAATCTATTTACTTTGAAAATCTGTGTATTTTATCTTTCTTAGGCCTTCCATAATGACAATGCAAAACCGTGGATGATCAATAGATGGTGGTAAAGAAATACAGAACACTCTATTACTTTATTGGTTCTCTGAGGTTTTGCCACCCAAATATGGTAAGTTTGCCCTTATTTAAAAATCTCCCTCTTTATTTCATTTTGACTGAAATTTAGCAGCATCTTTTGGAAGGGTTCTGCTTGCCATATCCAAGACTCGGCTACTATAAGGATCCTGGGGCCTCTATCAAACCACGAACATAAAGATAAACAGTAGTAACATGATAAACATGTTAATAAACATAATTTAAGTATCACCACATTATTCAGTGAGACCAACAGGACTGAACTATGTGCATCAGCTATACTATGTTCCAGTAAAGAATTCCATTTCTTTAAAAGGAATCTTAGTATCATCTAAGTTACACATAGATGCCTCATTTAGATAATTTAATTACCTCATCTAGCAATGGTTTCATTCAAATACTCCTACCCCTAGCATTCATACTACTGACAAGATGATTGTAATCCATGTTGAAACCGCAACTCTATTACACATCTATTCTTTGCTTAAAACTGAACGTGACTCACAATATGAGTCTGTAAATATTACTCAGAAGTAAATTCATGATGCTGGGGATTAAGTCAATGGGCTGTTCCTCACTAGCTTGCTACTAAATTTTGGGATATTGATTTTTGTCTTTTTTTTTATAGCTTGCTCTTTATTCTCATCTTTTCTCTCTTCTGGCCTATGAGCTTGGGTTTGGCTCCTCCACTGCAGAATTGTCAGCTTCTTTTTTTAAAACAACAACAACAATTTTTACTGATTTGTATCCTATAATTGCAGTTTGATTTATAGACATTTGTAAGCAATAACCTTATCTCCAGATGTGAAAAGCTGCTGATTCCTGCATACCAAATAACTGTTGCATAACTGAAAAGATGGAAGTGTATTAGCCTTTCTGCTCCCTTTTTTGCAGCCTAAAGCAAACTGTTGCCAGTGAATTGGGGAACGTGCACTATCTGATTGGATCGGCAATTGGATTTTTCTTCCACGCTGACAATGTGACCGCTTGGGAATGTTCCCAGGATCACCTGCATGCATACATCCTGTATGGCTTTATCACTGAGCTGCAGTCCATAATGGCATGGAGTTACATGAGATTCAATGCTAGCAGAGAGTGATTGCTTGCAGGATAACTCAGAGGATGTTTAAAGGATTGCATGATGCATAATTCTGTTTTCCAATTTGTTGTTGCTACCTCCCAGCATTGATCATCTGAGGTGATCGCGTCACAATGCTAAATAATAGAACTGGCCCTTTAACTCTGACTTCCCATTTGCTCACTTCCTCTTGATTGTCTTCCCTGCCATTGGACATGGACATATCAATATCCTAATCATTAACTGATGCCATTGAGCAATGTAGAAAGCATTTTATTATGCTTTCTGTTGACCATCTTGAAATAGACTTGGGAACAAAAAGTTTTCAAAAACCAATAAGTACAGTATTGATACTAAATTTACTTAGTATCATGATGAGTATTTTTAAAACTCTCCTCTTATTTAATTATCCCTAAAAGTAAAGCTAGTAAAAGGAAAAATTGCCTAATATATCCTGGGATGGAAAGGCAAAGTACTGATTACATGTGATTAAAATGATATGTTCAAAAGGAAATGCTAGTAATATAAAACAAGGAAGAATTGGACATACAGTAATCACTATAATTGTCTTTTGTGCAAGCTTTTTCACTGTAATCATTTTGAAGAAACTAGCAAAGTTAATTTAAGTTAGTTAATCCTCTTAATTTTATATTGCTTTGTATTATTTTTAATCTTTTTATCACATTGCAAGCCAACCAGAGTTGCTGTAATAGTGAGATGGGCAGCATATAAATTTAATAAATATTTAATAAATTTATTAAATATTTAAAATATTTAATAAATATTTATTTACATAAATAAATAAATCTTACAACCTCTATTGTACTCAGAATAATTATTCTACTTTGTTTTATCTCTTCAGGCCAAAACATTTTTGTAATCTTAGAGTTAATATACTAGAGGAAATCTTAAAAACTTTCACAGATGCCAATACGTACTTAACAGATATCATACAAATGTATATGTGACATGTTTATATGGAAAAAAAAATATATAGACAGAGTGTCAGCAAGCAAATTTTCCTGACACTTCCATGGTGCTGAAGGTCATTGCTAAATGACTGAACTCAAGCTGTATGTATTAGGAAATACTATTAATATTTTCAGATATGTAGATAGTACAGTTTTAATTTCATTTTAACCTGTGCAGTTTTAATATTTAATTATTTTACTTGTTTTATGATTTGTTAAGCACCCAGAGTCACCTTATAGGGAATGGATGGCATGAAAATGTCATAAGTAATAAATAAATAAAATAAATAAATGTATATATCTTCCTTAGTTTATGTGCAGAGAAATATGATGTATAATTCCATTGTTGGGAACAACCTAAAAATGCATCAAATAGTCAGGTGCACTGTTCTTAGCACCACTTTTACTGGTCTTGTCCCAATGAGTTTTCTTCTGCATTTAAGTAAAATTGACTATGCCTACATTTTTTTACCTCTCCACTTCTCTATATGTAGATAAAACATATGTGGCACTAAAAATTTATCTTCCACAGAGTTAGGATCCATAAGAGAAAGATTACTATTGTTCTATCAGTGCCCAAAGTAATATTTAGAATGATAGAAAAGCACCTATTGCCTTGAGGCATCATTGGGACCATGAAAAGGAAGAAAAAATTAAGCTCTCTTTCCATATCTTGTATGGACCCTGGTGTGACTGGATGTCATAATCATGATTGTTTGCTTTCTAAAGCAATGCACAACTGATATTGTACCTCTCTCTATCACTTTTAGATAGGAAATAGGGAAACCTATTTAACATCTTGCTTATTTTGACGTTGCAGTTGTCTTTTTATGGTTACTTAAAAGTTGGCAAGCTTTATGTGAATATAGCAGTTCCGAATAAGTAATGTAATAAGAAATAGCATTTTAGATAAAGACTAGTTCCCAGAGTCAAGATGTAATAAATGGAGTGGCTTTTTAGCCACAGAGGATTCAAAAATATTTTTCCTGGTTTAAAAAAGGTTAATAGGCAGTAACAGATAGGGAAACATAATCTAGGGCTGCAATTGACAGTGTTCATTTGTTCTGAAATAATCCTTGAGATTCCAGTGGAATTTATTTGAAGTAATTGTGGTCAAATTCTGGATTGTTCCAGGCTTACTGGGAATCCTCATTTTACAGCCAAGGGAGACAGCATGAAAGTAATAGCAGGAAATTATTTTTGGTGTCTTTTATTTCTTTTTTCTTACCTGGTACTGAAGTTCCCAATGCAACAAATACGACTGCAGTTACAGAATCCTTCAGGCCAATTGTGCAGCCAAAATGGGATGCCAGA
The DNA here is from genome assembly GCA_032468195.1 of Cerberus rynchops. NCBI lineage: Eukaryota > Metazoa > Chordata > Lepidosauria > Squamata > Homalopsidae > Cerberus > Cerberus rynchops. The sequence continues at coordinate 71,181 of JANHFJ010003513.1, forward strand.
TCCCCGATGAAAGCTGTGAGAAGGCCAATCATGAGGATGGACACTACAAAACAAGCCCAACCATTCCAGTAGTCTGTTGGGGGCACAAAGGCAAAAAGGACTTTCCAGAAGACGGTCAGAAAGTGCATCACATAATCAAAGCAGGATGGTAACTTCTCTTCGCCACATTCATCATCATCATCATCTTCGCCTGAAAGAAGAAAGTGAGAGAAAGAGAGGGAGGGGGGGAGAGAATATGATTCATGAAGAATGGTTCCCAACTAAAGCTGAGAAAAAGATCACTGAAATCAATGGGAGGTGGGTGTAATTGATAGGCTAACACCTAACTACATAAGAAATGACTATGTACATGTGTGAATGTTTAAACAGACTTTGTTATTTGTATTCATGGCAGCTTCCAAAACCAGCTCAGAACATGTGACAACTGGCCTATAGGCACCATATACCGTATAACACAACCAGCTGTTGGTCAACCCAAATTCACAGGCTCTTGTAACAATTCAAAGGATGAAGTGAAAATGATAAAATCACTCTTAAAATGATAAAATGATAGTTGTGAAGTACACAGAAATCCATATTAAACAGCAAATATACCATGAAACAACATAACTGCATTTTGAAAAATAGTAAAGACACAATCAGTCATTTTTAAAATGGGCTTTGAATTACCATAACATCTATTTTTTATAAATTTACTGATTAATTGATTAAAGACAAGCATAATTATATTTGTCTTTTTGAAAAATGAAATATGTAACAGCTTAATAAATATATCACTTAGAGCAGTGTTTCTCAACCTTGGCGACGTTAAGATGTTTGGACTTCAACTCCCAGAATTCCCTAGCCAGCTTTGCTTTGCTGGCTGGGG
>JANHFJ010003513.1:76705-98078 GCA_032468195.1 Cerberus rynchops
TTCTGACACAAACGGCATGGGGGGGGGGAAGAAATACTGTTAGGACAAAAATTTCAACTGTAATTCTGGTACAAAGAAAATGAAATACAGTCATTTCTCCAGGCTCAAGTCAGGGATGAGAAATGGCCCAGTAGCTAACTTCTGTAAGATCAGAAAATCCCATTTCTTTTTCCAAAAGGTTCTTTTTCACTGAATTTTAGTGATACATGGCTTAATCTTTCACGAGCTATCCACGTGACTTGGTAACATCTAGAAACAGTGACTAATAAGCATTGTAGTAAGATAATGGGTTGCATTCTTCAGTTTAGATTGATAAAGGTCAATATTAACATAGCCATCTACTTTAACCTGGCTTCAAATAATGTTTTAAAATATGAACTAGCTATATTGGCTTTACATAAGCTAAAAACATGAAGCATTTTATTGGCTCAAACCTAAGGTCTATCAGAGCCAGCATCCTGTTCCCTGGAATAGCCATCAAAATGTCTTCGGGAACCCAAGAGGCGAGTTCTGAAGATGTTTAATAGTACATTACTGGTACTTGGTAACCAGGAATCAATGACACATTTCTTCTAAACCTGACTTTGTAATTAGTTTTATAAAAAATAAAATCTGACTACCAGATCATCGTGACTAAAAGGACCAATTATCCATACCTTGATCTAACTGCCTGAGTTAAGTTTGAAATGGAGCATGACTGACATCAAAGATGCAGAGAACAAGAAACAGGAAACAGGAGGATGGTATTAGGAGAATCATACCCTTTCTGCCTGTTTCTCATCCCAGCCATGGATGGATAATAAAGGTAGATGTGTACAAACACAAACACAAACACAACACCATGTCATCATGGTAATGGTTAAAAAAGGTGTGTTGTTTTACTAGTCTGGCAGCCCTGGGCAAAATAGGCCCATATCGGGTGACGGAGGGGGGACTACCACAGCAGTAGCAGTCAACTGAAATGGATGAGGTTGACACACAATGGGCAAACAAACAGTGCCACCAGTGCCACTGCAAACTGGAAAACACTATTCTGACATATTGTAGGAAAAGTGAGGTAGAGGATGCACAAACCGTTGACCTGTAGATGGGTAGAGGAGAACGTCTCGAGCTCCTGCCCTTGAGAAACAGCTAGCAATTATTACTTGCACTGAAGCAACTGGTTAGTTAGTTACATGTGTGTAGCTGCATTCCTGCCTTGCCAACTGCTCTGCTTGAGAGCTCAAAAGGCTGTGAATAAAATGCTGCTTTTGAAGGGCATGCCATTGTTTCTTTGCTTCCAGCTTCTGGATCTTGCCTTGCATTACAGACGCTGTGGATTCCGACCCTTGGTGATGACTGCTGATGAAAGACCCATGACTGGCTGCTTTCTGACTTCAGGCCCCTTGTTAATAATAACCCTGACCCCTTTTTTGTGCTGATTTCATGCAAGTGGATGGGGTGCGTTTGTATGCATGCGTATGTTCTGCTTCTTTTTAAATCAGAAGCAAATTTTTACTTTTACCTTTTTAGAAAGGGGTTTTGGGGGAGGCAGAGGTTGTGCTTCAGGACTGAGTCTGCCTTAAAGGTTCCCTGCTGCTGCTCAGTCAATAAGGTTACACATTGCATATATTTAAAGCGTTATTAGTGCAAGGTTATCGGGCAGCAATGGTAACACAGGCACATAGTAATATCCATGAAAAGGGCAAATGTTTTCTTCCAACTGCACTATAGCACAGGTAGTCCTCAACTTATGACCACAATTGAGCCCAAGGTTTCTGTTGATAAGTGAGACATTTGTTAAGTGAGTTTTGCCCCATTTTACGACCTTTCTTGCCACAGTTGTTAAGTGAATCACTGCAGTTGATAAGTTAGGTTGTTAAGCGAATCTGGTTCCCCCATTGACATTTGCTTGTCAGAAGGTCGCAAAAGGCGAATCATATGACTTTGGGACATAGCAATGGTCGTAAGTATGAACCAGTTGCCAAGCATCTAAATTTTGATTACCGGTACATGATCACGAGGCTGTTACAAAGATCGTAAGTGTGAAAAACAATCACAAGTCATATTCTTCAGTGCTGTTGTAACTTTGAACAGTCACTAAATGAACTGTTGTGAGTTGAGGACTAACTTGGCCTCTGAAATTTTTTCTTGGTCAAAAAGGACAGGAGGAGCATGGGATTCTTGGTGCTCTCTGAACTTGGCAGTTTTTATGCAGATGCTTCATTACCCAAACCAGTAATGTCACCAGCCCTAGTGCTTGTTCTGTTACCTAGTTTGGATAATAAAATGTCTGCATAAAAATATACCAAGCTCAGAGAGCACCAAGGACCCCTGATTTCAACACTGAATGACAAATATTCTCCTGTATTGATGTCATGGTTCTTGTTGGATACATTTGCATCTTACAGTGAAATATGAAATAAAGATCAGGCTGACTTAAAAAAAAATCTGCAAATATCGATATTTACAGTTTGTTAAACTGTGTTTTCTCCACCAGTAACAATTAGGTTCACTGAAAACATGTGTTTCTATGGGTGCAATTCTACAGCTTAACAGAAGGAAGCCACCTGGGAATAAACAGAACATTTGATACTGGCAGACGAAGCTTCTAGCTCTGCAGACTTGAATATTGTGGATTGCCTGTTAGGAATGGAAAAGTCTCCTGTGGATCTGTTCAGACTACAATAGCATGTTGAGCCTGGAAGTGCCTGAGAAATACCTATTATTTAATACAGATTCACAGAAGGACTTAACAGTATTTTAGGATTATTTAACACTAGACATCTCATGCCCTGTTAGGTCATTGATTTAGAGATATATCCTTATTTAAACAGAGAAGTGAAATGACTATGGTGGGCAGAAAAGCAAGAAACCCTCCCTCCTCTAATTCCTGCTGGATTGCCCATTTACTTTACATTGCCTGCGGGAAGCCTGCAGGGAAAAAAAATCAGTAGGGAAGCCAGCAGGAAATTGCAAGTCCAAGGCCAGAAGGCAGCTAAATGCTTGTTGCTGGGTGGAGTGGGAGCAAGAGGTTACAAGAATGGCTGAGAAACGGTCATAGAATGTTCAAAATAGGTATGACATGACTGTAGCAGCAGCCTGGTAAGCACTGAAGCAACAGGGGTTTGGCAGCCCTGAAGCAACCACAAGTTCGTCAAATTTTGTTCCCTTGGGAATCATGGGTCCTGGATTTTGGATACATTTTGTAAATTAGTTAAGTTAGGATTTGAGGTACTTTGGTTCAAATATTGTTCCCCTATGATGTACTGTTCTGCCTAGTTAAAGATTATGGGAACAAGACTTTAAGTAGTGCATAGATTTTTGTTCTTTACTTGACTCAGATCATATAATACATTATTTCAATTAAACATAATTTCACTCATTTACCAGTTGCAATTTAGGCAAGGGAACACTATCATAGTCTTAAATGTACAAGGTAGATACGCTAATAAAATGGGGATTGTTATGTTCTTTTAGATACTTGCCTAGGAAAGTGTTCTGATACACACTTTGTCTTTGCGCTCGGCTGATTTAGGAATGAACACAGGAAAATGTCAGAAGATAAAATCTGTCATATGGTTTATCACTTTCTTATCTTTGTGACTAAGTGAGTCATTCTTTTCTAGCCTGGCACTTCTGAAATGTCAGGAGCCCTGCCAGCAAGAGCAAGGCAAATTACACGTAGGGGATTCTACAACAGAGCATATGTAGTCTGGGAGAAAAAGACATTTCTCTGTCTGCAAAGGCTGATGGAGGCAGAGTTTTGGATCTTGGTTCTCAACCATAGGTTCCTAAATCAGGTTGGACATCATTAGCAGTCACACTTGACCACTGCCCATACAAACAAAAGATCATGGAAAAATAACTGGTAATGCAAGTTGGGAAGTACTTCCTGAAAGCAATTCATTTTCCAATTTTTGTAATTAAAAAATTTAAGGGTGTTGAATAAGAATAAACATTTCTTGAGGGACAGGAGTACCTATGGATCTTGTATGGTTATATGATTTATTATGCTAGTCTGACCTCCTTTTAATTATCTTTTCAATTAGTAGGATAGCAGATGATCACGCTGAGGTGCAAATAATAAGATCATTATTTCTGATGCATAGAAGCAACAGCACAATTATCTACCCTTGGAGAAGAGACGATATGTTGGAAACGGTGATTCATGTTGGTGAACTGGACACGGATATTAACAATGACACTGTGCCTTTAGTCTATGAAGCAATGATCAGAAAACCCTGCTCATGGAAGCAGTAGTTAAAATATCATTATCAAGCCACAAATCTATTAACTATGGTTTATATAATAACTAGCTGGATTTGCATCATACCCTAAGCAATATATAGCACCACAGGTCACAAACAACAGATAGATATTCTAATCTCAAATCAAACCACATTATGACAGGACACAATTTTGAATCTAGTCCCTTTGTATTCATGCCAATTATGTCTGTCAGGAAGCTCAAAATCTGTGAGATGGTGGGATTATGAATGAAATGTTACCATTTGTGTGCAATGCAATGAGTCATATCTATGTCCAAAGGTCTTTGATCCAATTCTGCACCAACAATCTTAAAAATGTGGACCCTTCCAAATGCCAATCTTTCTTACATAAAATAAGTTACTCTTGTTCTTATTTTTGTTTCAACTCTTCTATAAGAAAGTTAGTCTTGCCTAGAAAAATAAGCCTTATGTTCTCAATTCATATCTAGTTTATTGAAATTGGACTAATATAGTTATTGCAGACAGGTACCTAGATGGCATTTGTTAAATATATTGTACTTAACAATTTTCCATTGAAGTTTTTAACAAATAATTTTCTAATATTTATGCATGGATGGACAGTCTAATTATTCTGGCAAGACTAGATATAATAATACAAAAAGAAATATATTTCAGTGGTATTGAGGGACCTCAAAATAGTTTAGAAGAAAGCTAATGTGGAAATTTCTTTGCAAATTGGAAGATAACATCTTGCAATGTGTGTATCCATGGTGAAATAATTTTTTTATTTGTGAAGTCAGAGAATCAAATCAAATTTGTATGCATTAGATTATATAATACTCCCAATACATGTACTGGGAGACAAGTATGCATGTACTTGCATACATACATGCACAGACTTTTAAAAAACATTTTATAATCACAGATACTATGTATTATTTATTCCCTCTTCCTGACTCCCTTTCTTTTTTTAAGGAATACAAGAAGACCTGCATGAATTTCCCAAGAGTCACTATTCAGATTAAATTCTACTCAATGTTAACATATTTGCAGTACTAACTTAGATCTAGAGTAAATTGAATTCAGAGCTACAACACATGCCTATGTTCTATTATTGCTTTACTTCCAACAGCCTTATTGCACCCCATTACAATAAATAGAAATACACAGCTGCAGTTCTTAGCAGCTACACCCCATGTCTCTCCATAAAAGAGACAACATTATTTTCAAATAGTAAAATTGCATTTACCCAGAACCTTTGAAGATCATATAGAAGGCAAGGGTACACATTTTTGGTCTAGTTTAGGTAGGGAAAGTTAGAGTCATCATAGCAGGGAAATGATGCCGATCAGGCAGAGTTGTACCACATTTGCTCGGGCTGGAAGTTGCCAAGGGGGTGGTTTGGGAGTTTGGGAATTTAATTTATTTTTGTCTATGCTTTTTTAACTGTTAAGTCTATTTCACAGCTCACAAAACACAGGAACAAATTGCTTTGTGCTTAAAACAAAATGAAGCTGCAATACTGATATTTGGAAGCTAGATTGCCAAACTGCCATGGGTGTCGCAGAAAGAGGCTTTGGAGACACAAGCTATCCATCCATGACCTAAAATAAAAGAACTTCTTCATCAGAGAGGTGCATGCAATGCAGATTTAAAGACAACTACACTGAAGTTACAATGCTAAAGTGATCTGTACTTTTTAAGAAAAGGGAGACTGCTTCTTCCTTTGTCATAGGTCCTGAAACAAGTGCAAACTACCAATATTGGGATCAAGTTAACTTGATAACCTCAGACTACGAAAATGACAAATTGTAATTTATGGTATTTATAGAAATAGAAACTTACCAGCACTAACAGTGATAGCCTCAATGAACTGCTCTCTCCAGCTGTTTGTTCCAACCACAAGAGCGAGATTTGTCTTCTTAATAAGCTTGTCCACAGTGTTCTGCAGATAGAGCATGTGGTAAATGTAAAGAATGCTGGTTAACATTAGAGTATGGATATAGCAATGGCATTTAGACTTATATACCACTTCACAGTGCTTTACAGCCCTCTCTAAGTGGTTTACAGTGTCAGCATATTGCCCCCAATAGTCTGGGTTTTCATTGTACTGACCCTGAAGAATGGAAGGCTGAGTCAACCTTGAGCTGTGAGTGCCAAAGTGCAGGCAGTCAAGAGTATTAGCTTGCAATACTGCATTCTAACCACTGCACCACCACGGCTCTTCCACATCAAGTGAATGAAATTAAATGAACATGCAAAAGTATCTTGCTTAAAATGGCTTGAAACGTTTGTGCAAAGTATGGTGTTTTGTAATTAGACCTACAAAAAGATGACTTGCACATTTTCATAAAGTATTAATCCATCTATATTTGATGTGGTGAAAAGGAAGTCCTGTTTTTTTTGGACATCTTAATAGTTGTTATTACAATAGTAAGTTTTTGGCAAGCAAGACTGCTGCTGTGGTCAAAGCAGAATGATCTATTCACCTTCTGCCAATCTGCTACATTTGCAGCACTGGTACTTAGCAAAGACTGATTTGTTATGGCTACTATGCAAAGAAAAAGGTAGTCAAGAAAGGTTGAATGATCCATTCCTCCCACAGATTTGCCTGCACAATATTCCCTGAATCTGTCATCATGGAGTCCCTGGATGTTTATGATAATTGGACAAAGGATTAAATACAAATGAATGCTACTACAGTTAGTGCTTTATTTATGCCAATTGGGACCAGAATTTTCATTGCTAAGCAGTTAAGTGAGCTATGCCCAATTTTATCATCCTTTTTGCCACAATTGTTAAGCAAATCATTGCAATTGTTAAGTGAATGATGCACTTAACATTTAGTTCATTAGGTGCATTCAGTTTCCCCCACTGACTTTTTAGAAGCTGGCTGGGAAGATCGCAAATGACAATCAGATATCTTGGAAGATATCTGGTTGCCAAATGCCTGAATTTTGATCACCTAACCATGGGGATGTCTTGCCTTACCTAGTTACAGCACCTTAGCTAGTTTATTTTATAGGCTTCTTTTGAATGGAAACCTCTGAAGCTCATTCCAACCAATGTACTATGCATAGGGAAGAAAGGTAATTTTAAAGGAGGACAGAGCATTGATTCACCTATTTATTCTCTAAGGCCAGTGATTGAACTGGGGATAAAAAAAAGGGCAACTTATAAAAATAGTCACAAAGGTGCCATATAGAAACTCCTGATGCACTGATGTATCTCTGAAAATATATTAATACTTCAGAAATCTGTGTTTAATTGACATACTTGTTTTACTACAGCTAAACTGGACATCTACAGCTTTTGCTGATCCTCTATATGCTTAATAACCTTGATATATCCTTACAGAGCAGAGTTATAAAAACTTTGCTTTCAACCTAATGCACCTCATATTTTAAAATTGAATATGAAATATATAATCATGCATGGTTCATTTTCCTTACAAATGATTGACTTGAGCTGCACCATGATTAAAGTTCAGTGAGGGTGCCTACAGCCATTCAAAATTACTTTTAAGGGAATTGACAAGAGAATATTTTGGATGAACTGCATGAAAAAAAATAAAAGAACTAAAAAAGGGTTGCCTATGTCAGTAATTCCTGTATAATAAAATTCTACCTGTTTAATACAGAATGGTGTAAAATTTTAATTTCCAATTTAAAATTATCTTCAGGAAACGCAAGTGAAAGAAAATCAAATTTAAATTTAAATATATGGTAATTCTTAATGATGTAAATAATATAGTGCTTATGTTTAAAATAGTGAATATGGCATTGTGCTTAATGAGCTAGATTAGATATGTATTCATATTCTTTAGCTGATAAGTTGATTGGATGAAAAGTTAGGTATTATCTCAAACTTAACCAAGTTATCCAAAGGATAAAAAGAAGAGATAAAGCATAAATGTGATTTTTTTACATAAAGTATGTGCAATTTTCTTATTTGGAGAGGTAGGAAATGATCAGGCTGAGCCCAAGGGCAGGATCAGATGCATCATCAATTTGGAATCTTTACAGCCCTCTAAGAAACCTAAGTCCCGTCCCCCACTCTGAAGTCCATTTGTCTTGACCAGAAGTAGCTCAGATTCTTGTGTTGAAATAGCATGGAACAAATTTGTAATACTTTTGAACCATATCTCGACTCCTGGTTTCTTGCACCTGACAGAAATCATTTATACAATCTGAGAATTGTGTGTAATTTTCTTATTTCTACAATGAGTGGTAGGATGTTTTCACAATGTCCTTGAAATACCTAAAGAGATTTATTAATATTTTTTGGAAATCCCACTAGAAAGAGGAAGAAATAAAAGAGAAAGAAAGATAGATAAATAGAAAGAAAGAAAGAAAGAAAGAAAGAAAGAAAGAAAAGAATGTAGATGTGCTATACAGTTTATCTTCCTATGAATATTTGATGGGTTTCAGATAATAATAACAATAATAATAGGCAGCAACCCATATCAACCATCAGTGCCAGTCAATAATGTGATACAATTTTAAATGTTCAATTGACTGAGTTTCATGTTTAATGAATAAAGTATACAGTAGTTAAATATAATTCTTAAAATTGAACTGACAAAGTTTAATGAAATAAAATTACCTACAGGATAAATCTTTATCTTTTTTTAAAAACAGATGCTGCAACATAACAAATAAATACATAATAAATAAAAATATTAGAAAAAGTAGCCAAATTATTTCAATGTTGTAGTTTGTATGAATCGCACAATTTGCCTTTTCTTGGAACAAAATTCTAATTGCATAGGTAGATTTTGGGGATGGACATTGAGATTGCTCTACCAAAATATAATCCTAGATTACCCCAGGACTGATACAGAATATAGCTAGTGTAAGTTAATAGTTGTTTGCTGTCAGATGGTACCTGAATTAAATACATTAAATTAATGGTAACAATGACATTAGATGTCTACATACTACACCTTGAACTCGTAGGACTCTTCAATAATCACTTCTAGCTTTGTGTGCTCTCCCAGGATGGGGCGCCCCATTTCAGCAATGCGGCGCTCTTCTTCCTCTTTGCTTGTCAGAGGCTGCTTCTCTTCGTTCTCTTCTGGGGATGGAGAAGACAAAAAGAACCAGTTGATGGCTGAGTCTGTTCCCTTTTCTGCAGCCAGCTTCTGTTTATCCTCCAACATACTCCATTAATGTGGCAAAAAGCAGGCAAATAACTGTTACAGGAATACAGCATCAAGGCAGCGGCCTTCATTGTAAGAATTGGAGTTGGCTCCTCAGATAATTTACCTGAAAGCATCAGGAAATGTTATCATGGCTCACACCTCTTCTGTATGTCAAAAGAAGTGTTTCCTTTCACCCCTTGTGCTTTTTAAAGGAACCACAATTTAGCAGGGGGCTCTTTGAGCTGCTCTTTTGCAGCTGGGAAATAGAAAGGGAATATCTATTTATGGATTCACAGGTCTATGTGACACACTACCTAATGTGGTTGTTTTTACATAGGTCTACTATTAGAGGGTGTGTCTAAATATGATATATATGATTGTAACAGATGCAAAGTGATTTCTATGAGCAAGAATTTTAGACTACTAAAATAATCTGGCAGAGTGGTGTTCAAGCAAAAGCAGATAACATATCCACAAGAGAAATATAAAGAAATATCTTTGGTCAATATTAGCTCATGTTTTTCAGGTTCATAGAGCCATTTTTTTCCTATAAGGACTATCTGACAATTGCCATTTAGCTGCAGTACTTGGATGAACAGCTCTTAATAACAACTTAGGTTTTATAATCAGGACAAAGCAGAAAGGAGTTTTGGCATCTCTTTATTGCCTGGTCATCAAGATTTCTACCCAAATATGGCAAGGAACCCTGTAGAACATGTGTTTAGGTTTGCACACAAAAAGAACAATCTATAGTACACCTTTCTTTGATTACATGAAGACAGACTCAGAGATTATGCTCAACACAGTATCATTGTATTTGAGTTTAATATTCCTTGTGAGGCTAGACACAACATATATTGTATTCATGTTAACCTGAACATTTCTCAGTTGTATCTCAAACTATTACTTTAGGTATGTAAAGCCTAATGAATAAGTAGCTATGCCAGATGAGGAAGTCTCCCATCTTTCTTTTCTTCTCATGGCTTTTGTTTCTTGTAATCCATGCCTCATATTATTTTTATCATCGTGGGCTATAATGTCATAACATATATTGGATGGAACAAAAGGAAGGCTTCATGAAAATGAATTCTGGCTGCTTGAATGGCTTCACTCCCCCCCTTACAATCTATCATGTAGAGATGTTTCATATTTTTGTAACTAGAACCACAAGTATATATTTACATTTTCACTGAAATCTGGCTGACCTTCTAGGATCTGTTTCAATTTTTAAAGTTTTCTTAAAATTTCTGTGGGTAAAATTGTCAATGGTCATGGCTCCAAGGCAATACCTTCACACTTAATAAAAAGATTGAAAGTTCCCTATATTCAGGCATTATGTTTCATTGAGACCTAAGATAGCCCAATATAATCTAAGTCAGGGCTGTCACTCCCTGCCCATGGGCCAGACACATCATGCGCTGGTCATATCCACGCCTGGTTTAGCGAAGGGGAAAATGTCACAATATGTCACATGATGACAATGTGTAAAAGGTGAGGGGGCTCAATGTTATTCTAACCAACACCTGTCCCAACTCCCAGGCAGGATGAGAGATGAAGCAAATCTTGTCTGTGTTTAAACTAGAAAACAAGCTTGTAGTTTCTAGGGAAGCATTTAGAAAAGGAGCAGGCAGAATTTGGGTAGCTAAAAGCTATGTCTAAATATTTAATTATTTTTGAAAGGGCTGGGATGAAGAATATAGTAGATGAGGTGATGCTACAGAGCAGGACCAGGCTTTTCCATGATCTCCATCATTTATTCTTATTTTTTATTTTTTATTAAATTTTTATGCTGTCCATCTTACTGTTAAAGCAATTCTGGGTGATTTAAAATATAATAAAATCATATCAATCAATAAAATTAATATTGATTAAAAAATAAACTTATTTTAGTTTTACAGTATAGTTTCCCCGTATTTTTCACTTTATAATGGCAGCAAACTTTGTCTATTATTAATTTTTGTGGTTGTTTTGACAAAAATCAATGGTATGCGAAGGTTCTAATAGTTGCAAATAAGGAACTTGGGGTCACTAGTGTCCCTAGGGTTACAGGTTTTCATCCTTCTTTAAAGAGACACACAAAGGAAGAGGCAAGATTATGTGAATGGCTTCATTAGCCAACTGGAAGTCCTCCAAATAATAGCTGAAGTTTAATGTCTGAGCAGAGCTAATAATTGGAAGTAGCACAATTAAGCTTCATAAATTTTACTCAATGCTCTTCCCTTTCAAATCTCTATTCTGTCTTATTGACAAGTTGAAAGCACACAATATCTGGCTGTCTCTTAAAAAGCTCATCTGAGGATTCCACAACTTAACAGATCAAAAACATCAAAAATATGGGGAGAATTGGGTTACATGAGACAGACCATCCAATATCCATATAGATCGTACAACCAGTAGCATAGACATGGACTTTTCCAGAGATGAACAGATATAAATAAGAATAGATAGGAACCTAAAGTGACCTTTGGTCAAGATTATTTTGGGGAAATGGGAATCTACAGGGATGGAATAAACAAAGAATGAATACTGTACATTTGCTTTGTACTGTAATCTGTGGATTTCAGTTGCCTATATGTTCTGTATGTTTGTCCAGCTGAATATCAGCATCTGATTGACTTAATTCAAAGTTAAATTGAAATTTGAGGCATTTTTAATCAGTAAAAGCTTAGTAACTGGCAATCTGTTTTCACTATTTGGTTAATTGCACTATTACCTATTTAATATACAATGTATTATAATAACACATGTTTGGGGCACCTGTATTTTAGGAAAGTCTCTTATTGTCACATTTAAGTATCAATAGGAAGGAATTTTACTTCTTTGACTGGATAATAATGCTACTTTAGAGCTCTAAGGAGCTTCTCTTATATTTCTAGCTTTAGGATGATTTGATATTACTAAGTCTAATAAAGGAACCCCTTTCTTTCAACTCTTAGAAAGGGACATCTGGCAACCCTATTCATATCTTTGAATGCACAGTCCCTCTTGCTGGGAAGGAATTTAATTCTTTGCTTAAAATCAAACCCTTGGATTTTATTTTCCTCTCCTTCCGTTTTGTGATAAAAGTGAATTTGGAAGATACTAATTCTACTAAATTGGTGCTTAAAAACAATGAGAAGTAATTTGTTAATTTGAATGTAAATCAAATTCCAAGACAATGTAAATCGAGGGGAGGATAGGTGGGTGGAAACAATCTGATTTTTGTTTTGTTGAAAGTGAGTGCACCATATCTTCTAGTGAGAGACAATAAAGGAGATGCTCCATGAGACTGAATGGTCAGAACTGATTTTTGCACAGGACAAAACTTAGCAGCATAGATGCAGCAAAAGATTTTATCTCTATCATCAGCTATAATAATTTACTGAGTTACTGAAGCATTCCCCCCATCACAACATTTACTTTTAAATATAGATAAAGAATAATTTTAAAACTGGGCAAGCAACTCCAGTACATTAGAAGGATGGTATGGAAGGAGAATCCCTGACTCTATTGTTCTCTTATTCTTATGGGAGAGTTGAATGACAGACATCTGTTCACTTGGCTAGATAGCTTCAAGCAATAGCATCTATGGGTAAGCAAAGGATGGGGCAGACTGACAAAGGCAGCAAAATCCTTTGGACAAGGCTGGTCCAAGGCCTGATAATAACTACTATAAGAAAAAGGTATTTCATGTTTCACATCTTGTATCCATGTTGGAAGATCACCTCGGATAGAACAATGTGCAAAGGAAATCTGAAAGAAAGAGATTTCTATTTTGTTCTCTGAAATGGGTTATAATTAACGGGGAAGATTGAGTATTTGCTTTTGTCAAAGACATAATAAAATAAATCAAATTCCACCTTTCCTTTCCCACCTTCCCTGTATCCCACACCAATGTGTGCGAGTTATTGGTTTCACATTATCTGTTGGACCGGGAGCCTAGCACACTGGAATACCTTGAATGTTGATTACAGTAGAAGGAAGGGGATGGTCTCTAGCATGAACTTTCCTGAAGACAGGCTTGCCTGACAAAATGGCAAAAATAATTAATGTCATTGGGCTGAACTGGGTTTCAATAATGGTTTAATACTTTGTGAAGTTAGAGTCTGTTAAAAGTGAGAAATCTATAAGATAGTGAACTGTAATTTCTATTTCACTCAGGGTTATGACAAGCATAAATGCACACTACAGACCTTCTGGAAAATCTGTTAAATAACTCATGCTATGGAACTCAAACTTCCATCTGAGACAGCCAACATGGCTACTCAGAATAATGGGAATTGGAATTGTTCACTATACAGAAGACTGCAAGTTACACATTTTCAGAAACAAAGAATGAGGTGCTAGTTTTTTCCAACCCCTCAATGGTCACCTTCTGATTAGTAATTTCCCAATGAGTTCCCAACTACAATTGGTTATGAAATCTATGACATGGCATTCTGACATATTCTCTCTATCTTAAGGAATCAGAAAACAGTCTTGATTTGATTTTACTTTACTAAATACTTTGTTCTTCAGATGGATAAAACTTGATTCCTGTTTTTACACATAACTCTTTCATTATGCCAACTCATGGATGAATGCCTACGTCCTTCAGCTAAAACCTTTCAGGGCTTAGTATGACATGTCAAAAAGCCTTGCTATCTGTTAAGTATTTCAGCAGTTCTTGTAAAAATGAAGAGGATGTAAAAAAGTGTCTTTACTGCCCAACACAGTAGAAGTACAATGATGGGAAAGTAAGGCTCCTTCAGTAATAAGGATAACGCTGTTTCATTGTTAAGTTTTATTGATAAGGATCAATAGAAAAAATCCACTTTGCAGTAGTGCTACGAGCGTTAAATGATGGAAAAGATGGTGACAGAAGCTCAAAAACAAGTCAAATTGGTTTAGAGTTGCAACACAGTTTGAGAGAATATGTGTCCAACATATGTGCACTTAATATTTATGATATTCTTCTTTGCACATATAATTTGTTTTCAACTATCATTTGGTAAAAAGATTTTTCATAATAATATTTATGTGTTTCATATCAATGATTGTACAAATGATACAGTATATTTTAGACAAATTATGACTGTCACTGAACATTGCAAACTATTTCCCCACTTGATCTCAAGAGAAAGATTTTCAAAGACAAAGCAGGTATTTGATGATTTTTTTCCTGCTACATTTGCATATTTTCTCTGCATCACAATTAGTTGCATCAGCAGCATTTTTACAGAAAATTTATCATTAATTCAGACCTCAGCCTAGCTGAGTATGGCGTCTCTGAGCATCCATGCAAATGATTCCTCATAGAATTCAACAGCAATTTATCATTTATCTCAATTAGAATTAAGTGCTTTGTCAATGGCATATATAAAATATAAGATGAATGACAATTTGTTCTAGGCACTAGCTGGACAGCTGATATTGCTATTTAAGTATCTATTCATATTTTTATCCCATTCTTTTTAAAGGTATATCCAGTTTTCTTTTCTCTGCTTCATCTGCACAACAACTTCTAGGAAAAGCAAGGGATTTATTTGTTTATTTCCTGCCTTTATTATTTTTATAAATAATTCAAGGTAGTGAACATACCTAATATCAAGTAATTTTCAGAAAATAATTGTGCTTTTTTAAAATATAAACTTATTAGCATGAAACCTGTGATGTTAGGTTTGTGAGAATGAACTCGTAATCAAAAAGTGCTAGTTATTTAGAATGTGGATATGAAAGAAATCAAGATGTCTTACCATTCAAAGATTTCCCTTAATTATAAAAGCAATGACAAGAACAAGCCAAGATGTTAACAAACATAATGTAGAATGACAACTTCCAATACATCTGTTGGTTGAATCTACATTCACTATAGCTTTAATATGATGCTTATATATTTCTGATCTATAAGAGCTTTTTGGCTTTTTTCCAGGGCTGAGAAAGGACATGTGATGCTTCTGAAGCCAAGTATTCAAGATCCACACCAATCCTACAATCAGCTATATACTCTTCCTTTTGTCCAAAATAAAAGCTCATAATATTTTAAATCTAAGTATATTGAAATGCAGAATATTATAACATTTTGTTCAAAACAGAAAAAGTAATAAGGAGATTGATTTATGCAACCTCCAAGGAAATGAATTTTACTCATACATTTTAATAGGACTCTCACAACAGGAGTTCTTGGTGGGCTAGCTCAGCTTTCTTCCTATGTCATAGATAGGTTTGTCTGATGTTATAAAATACATCTTTCAACTTTTCATGAAGGGTGATAGTAGAGTAATGGTAAAGTTGATTAACTAGTCTGAAATTTTGCACCTGGCCCACAAGGAAAAGAATTGGAACACTTTTTGAAATCTTGCTATATATTAATCTTTGAAAAGTCAGAGATTAAACTAGTTTTTTTAATACCAAAACAGAGTTCCAGTTGTTTTTGTTGCTCCCCTCTGGGAGATGATTTCAAAGTATTTCTAGCAGGACTACCAGATTCTGTAAAAGCTTTGTTCCCTATGCCATCCATCTGGTAAACTCGCAAGATTCATTTTTAACATCATGTACATGTATACATCCGGATTAGATTGCATTGTTTCTCTATGTCATATAATATAATTGGGAAAATGCATATTTTTTTATTTATTTAGTCATGTTTATGTATTGTATCTTGGAGGTGATAATCTTTTGATAGCTGCATGTAACAAAATTTCATTTTAATTTATGCCGATTAATGTACATTCAAAGTATAATAAAGTTATTCTATTCTATTCTATTCTATTCTATTCTATTCTATTCTATTCTATTCTATTCTATTCTATTCTATTCTATTCTATTTTCTGTGTTTTATAAACAGTGGCCAACGAGAAGCCCATCCAAAGATTACAGATAAGGCAATGGGGGCAACAGTCTTCTCTCAACTTTCATTGCTAGCCACTTTTTATATTTTATATTTGTTTGATTTGCTTAGTGACCACAAGTGAGACCAGCAACTTGGCTGCTGAGCTGAAAAATAACTTGTCCACAATGGGGCTCACAACCTTACTTTCTCTTCAGTTGGTAAGAGAAGCAACCTGGGTGCTAAATGAAAAACCACTGCAAATTATCATTTTACTTCCACCTTCTACATTACCTCTGCTTGTTACAAGCAAAAGTACATAGTAGATGTGAAGCATGTGGATGGTGATCATATGATTGTGGTATGCTGCAATGATACGAGGATAGGTCACAAGGTTTTTTTTTAAAGCACTGTCATAACTTCAAATTGCTGCTGCATGAAACAATCAATAAGTGAGAACTAACTGTTAATGGTATTCCCTCAGTTCTTTCCCTCTGCCCTCCCCCCAACAATACTGTGAGGTAGTTAAGAGTGACTAGTTCAAAGTCATTCATTGAGCTTTGACAGCTGAAAGTAGGCTTACATCTAGTGTCTTTGGTTGAAGCCCTACATTTTGACCACCACACAGCACTAGTTTTGGGGGGCACTATGCATTGCTAGCAAATAATTGACAGCAAGGAATAATAGTAAAAAAAATCAGCTATATAAAACTGGAATTATATCTTTGAGCAGAAAGATAATTGAAAATCCATACCTGTAATTGTGAAGCCACCTAAAGGAATGCCGAAACAGAGAGAAAAAGAAAGGAAATTAATATATTGTTGCATCGTGCATTACTTACATCATTGAAGCTTTGCTCTTAATATGAATTACATATTTCCTAATAGGAATATGATCAGAGTGAATTTTTATCTGTATGGCTTGTCAATTAAAATATTGTCTAAATTTCTAAAATATGAACATCAAATGAAAAATAGGAAACCATACCCTTGTCAATCATAATTGGTTGAAACATATAGTTAAAGGCAAGATTGGAAATTAAGAGAATCATCTCTCTAACTTGTTTTTCTTCAAATGAGTTGAGACTATACTCATCAAATTTGAAACAAAAATATCTTGCATTTGGAAAATGTTTCCTTGTTTGTTTTAAAAGTTCATGGACAACCATCTTATTAGCAGGAAATATATATTCTTTATGCAAAAGATCCCAGACCCAATTCCAAGATCACTCTGATACCCTCCAAATGTGCTAGATATCAGTACACATCCCCTGCAGCCAGTGTCCTGTGACACTGTAGATGATACTACAACCCAGTATACCTAGAGGATGTTGGGTGCAGAAGTCTGTCCTGAGATCTCAAAATAAAAAGGATCTCAGACAGTGGGGATAAAATATAGAATATGATCTGATGTCAACATTTAATAATATACCATCTGTTACACATCCCATTTTTCCTAAAGCATAATGCCAAACTTTCTTGATTCCTTCACATTCAGTTGTCACAATGTCCATTCAACTGTATGAAGTAGCTTCTTCTGGGATGGATATGCATGTCTGAGATATGCATATTGAATGAGCCTAGATTTCCAAATAAAACCTGGTTTATCCTTTGTCTCAATGTGTTTAATTTATAAAGTTAAAATTGTGTGGAAATCTAGCCTATGTGAATGTCACAGGAATGGATGAGAGCTGTTTTGTCAAGTTTCATTTATCTTGGCTGAATATAGGAACACATTAAGCTTCATGATAAATGTGTGTCCTTTATGAGGTTGTCTAAGAAAGACCAAATTGTTTCTCAAAACTGGAATTTAGAATGGGAAAATACTTTAGGTCCATTGCAAATATCCCAAAGAGATCAGAATTTCTCATTGTCATCTACCAATACAAATAACTGTCTGATCATAAAAAAAGTAATTTTCTTTTGAGCTATTTCTATAGCAGGTCCCAAAGTTATGCAGAAATGACTTTTCCTTGAAAAAAATATATGGAAATTGTTATTCTTTAAAGTGGCCCTCTAGTCTAGTGCCATCAAGGATTGCAACATAGCCACGGATAAAAAAGGATATCTGGTTAAGAATCATGGAAGTTGTAGTCCAAAATATTGACATTAAGCTGGTGAAAGCAATTTTAAAGAGAATGCTTAAAAAGGAACCTATTACGTGCTGCAAATCGTAAGACAAATAAACTAAGATACTTTCTTTCATTAACATACCAAAGGAAACACTGAATACAATGTGAATCTTGACCTGATTACTTTACAGTATGATCTGGCAACAAGCTTTTGGGGGTAAAAACGTATAGTCAACTATCATGTAGAGTCTTCTGTTTTTTTATCAGTTTCTTCCTACATTGATTTCGGTCAAAGGCACACTGAATCTGAAGGATCATTTTCAAGCCAGTATATGTGGATAATGAATTTAACCGCAATCTAACATTCAGTAACTGACATAAATTGTTTTTAATAATCTTTAAAGGGACAGTTTCCTTGAATCTTTTTAGAAAAATAAAGCATGAAATAAATAGAATTTTTTTTTTACATAAAATACATTGATTGACTCCCCCATATGGAAAAGAAATGCAAGAAATGCAGTGCTTACCAAGCTCATTCAATAACAGGGCTGTGGAGAAGACACAGAAGGACAAATATAGAAGAAAAAAAAAATGAGCAATGAAAGTAAGGAAGACATCCACAGAAAAGCCTCAGATCCAGGAGGCCAGAAAGCGCAGATCTGCAAAGCTGCAGGATACCATTACTACAAAGAAAAATAGCATGAAAAATAATGGAAAAGACACGTTTCATGGGAATAAGCTATGAACTTGTGGGAAAATATTAAACGCACTGTTACGTTTTGTGTAACAGACAAATCTTTAATTCAATCAAGGTTCCCAACTTTTAGATCATATTCTTGGATATATGTAAAGATCTTAATTTTGCTTCATTGACAGCTCTGCCAGAGATTGAGGAAATAATATGTCACAATGGATATGTGTGAGCATTTGCCTTTTTTTTTCTTTTTAAAAAAAGGTCAGTCAAGTCATTCCTATGCCTGGAATTATAACACTTTATATGTGCCTTTCTCCTTTCTTGGCACAAGGGTGCATCCTGCATTAACAAGGGGAAGATTTTGGTTGTAATTAATAGGGCTACTATATGTGGGCCGAAAAGTCCATATTAACTAGCATTAGCTAGGCTTCTCTATAGTGATTTGCTACCATTTAATGGTCTGGATTTTTGAAGCCTAGATCTGGTTGCTTTAGTACAGAAGGTAGAGGCTTCTGCCCAAGGACACAGCTACAGTTGGACGGTTGCACTAGGAAGTAATGAGAATGTGAAATAACGTAAGTATTTTGATTGATGATACTTGCTCTTGTCTTGTGGTTTGGTTAGAGAAAAAGGTTGAAAATATATTCTCTAATATGCTTGAAAGCATCCCTGGATGACAAGCAAATATTTCAAACTAAACTGCACTATTGACTCTAAGCACTTATAATCATTCCAGTTTTTCAAATATAGTCATTTGTGTATAGAAATGTGGTGTATTTCTATACCTGGTGACAAATTGTAGCATTTAAGACAGTTGAAACTTAGTTAACAGAGGATTTCTTTCCAATGGTTACACCAGCTTCAGTGTACTGGCCTCCAGATATAATGTGCAGCTATCATCTGCAACCACTACCTGGAAAGTTGGGTTTGGGACTGTCATAGCCCAACATATTTGGAGGTAAGCTGGGAAAAGACTACATATAACAATTTCTTTTAATTTACTGTTTCCTCTGGTCAATCTATTTGGCAAAGATTTGAACTAATATGTAGAACCTATTTGAGCAGAGACAAAAGTTGGATAAATATATTTATTTCAAAGCATGGATTAAAATGATTTCAATTATTTGAAAGAAAAATAATTATCCGACCATGTTTGATATCAACGATTCTGTATTTGCAGTTGGAAGAAAGGAGTTTCTAGATGAAACATGTTTTTGTGAACATCCTCACTTTATAAAACATAGCTATTTTCTTAACCAAGTGCAGCTCTGTTTACCATTGTAATATGACAGGCAAAGAATCTTTAAAAAAATAAGGCTGGATTAAGTCTTCTGGCCTTCAAGTCTTTCAAATATCATGCTGCCTTGTGAGTAAGTCAGAGCTGACTCCTGCTCAAGAGATTTTTCAGATCCCCTGGAAGCTTTTCAAACTATTCTAGGGAGAGCTATTCCATAATTTAAGATGCATTTTGTACAGAGAGCCTATTGAATTTTCAGCAGCAATGCTTCCATTTAATTTGGAAACTGCAAGCCCAATTCTTTAGGATGTATTACGAACACTACATATAGATAGCTATTTTCTTTAGCCAAAACAAGATAACTTTTGCTTTGATTTATTTAAAATATGATTTTTAAAGGAAGAAATTGATTTTTTTGCACAATATGCAAGGGATATTTTGAGAGCAGTTAGCACATTATTTTTGTTCTTAGCATTAAATGTTTGTTCGGGAACCAATCTCAACATTATTTAAATGTTGAATATTTTTATTAAAAAAAAACCTTATGTGAAGAGATTCAGTTACATAGGTTTTTTTGGATGAACTTCACTAGATGAGAAATCTATGTTGCATATCAATGTAAACACTGGAGCATACCTTCCTTGTAATACTACAGATAGAATGGACATACCTATTTCGCTATTTTTAGCTATCCACAAGTTAAGGAGCAGACAATTCAGTTGGCTTCTCTCCTTAGCTAAGTGGGCAAAGAGTGAAAATAAATTTATACATCTGCCTTATATACTCACATTAAGTGTGAAGTATTTACAGGATGTCTGCATCAAATGTATAGTGAGTTGCAGTTCTCAAGGAACAGACAATGGAGAAAGAAAATATTTAATTTTATAAGTTAAAGATAATACAACTGTTGGTACATCAATCATTACTCTCCTTTCCGCCATGGCCTGTTCTGATAGGATCATCATGCAACTTCTGTTAAACTACACAATGTATCTAGGCTCCGTATCAAAATTTGTTTTGAGCCGGGTTCTATATTTCATCTGTTAACATTTAGCTGCAACGAAAAATTTGTAAGAATTCATTCACCTCAAGAACAAGGAGAAAATTTGGGAGTGGGGGGTGGGGAAGAGCTTTGGAATCAGTCAAACATATTCAAACAGGGGCGTAGCCAGAGGGGTAGCCAGGGTGGCCAGTGCCACCTCTAAAAATGTCCTTGCCACCCCTGTTGCC